>JAGKTI010037121.1:0-10951 GCA_018397915.1 Birgus latro
CTATGTCTCAGTTATATATATCTCTATATTCCCTATATAATATTAGGCTTTAATTTGCATGTTACTAGATTTCATCCTTATTTCACATGGCCATGTTCCTTCCTGCAACTCCTATAGAATAACTCTACCTTATAATAATTATTAACCCAAGTCACTACTATATATATTCCTAGTAGACCCTCCATCCTCCTTCGTTATATAGGAGAACCCCCATATTGCTTGCCTCCTAGTGTCAGGAGACACCATTTCCGTTACCCGGGGGAGTATTGTACCCCCCCACTGTATACCACCCACTGTGTACCCCCAATGTTAGATCGTATAAAGCGCTGACTTAGCCTGCCTTCCCAAGCCTCACCTCGACATATGTTCAGCGAGGGTAAGGAGCGTATCTGTGTGTACGATCTCTGTAAATAAACTTCCCTTATACCGTAACGCAAGGACTATGTAATATCCAACTATAATATAGCAGGGTTGTGGTACAGTTGCGGAAAGGAGTTTTTACACCCCCTTTACTACTTCCCTACCCTACCCCCTGACCAAATGTGGCAGCGTGGCAGTAGTAGTGTAAGTTTCTATGAATGTATGGGCCTCGTCCTGTTACGCGGTACGGGAGTGGTGATTGAGTTTTGCTATTGTTGATATTGTTAATAGTTTGCAGTATGGCCTTAAAAACAATCATGTGACTCCATGAATCATTACTATAATGTTTAAATGTAATGTGAATGCTAATACAAAAGGCTTAAAGTAATCTAACTTCACAAATCGATACTGTATGTTTAGTATTACATGCTGTGCAGACAGTAACCGTCATACATCAGCCAATCTTCTGCACGACACGTATATTTTATGAAAACCGATTGTTAGTTGAATGCAAAATATACGGCCAAATGACAGCAAAGGCAAAATATAATGATTATTATATAAAATAGATAAAGCGCGCGCGCAGGCACACACACACACACACACACACACACACACACACACACAGGCCTCCCCGGTATCTTCAGCACACTATCACCATCACTTAAACCATGATCGTCGATAATCTTATCAGAAATTGTTACCGTATGAGCAGATGGTTTTTGTAGTGTCTATTACATTAAATTACATAACACTGATGATTCTAGTATTTAATATCAAGTTCATTTCAGTCGCTAAGCAATGTAACAGACGCAAATCTTACATGTGTCATATGTCCGACATTACGTAGCCTTCATCATCTATTAAATGAAACGAAATAATTATAATAACAATAATAATCTGGTCTTTTCCCACTTTTACCAAACCTGATTACATGACACTTGTCCACATTGAATCCCATTTGCCATTTATTACTCCATTCATGAAGTTTATTTAATTCTTCTTGTAGTTCTTTACAAGAGTCTGTTAGTAATTCTCCTTTGTATTTTTGCATCATCCGTAAACATACAGTATTTAAATAGCTTTCATTTCCAGTATTACTAGCTATGTCATGTATATACACTAAAAACATAATTGGTGTCAACACTGAGCCCTGTGGAACTCTGCTAGACACTTCCCTTCATGATGAGTAGTTTCTTCTTAGTACTGTTCTCATTTCCCTTTTCCTGAGAAAATCTTGCATCCAACAGTACAGTTTGCCTCGGATTCCTCCTTGATGGTACAGTTTCCATTAGAGTCTTTGGTGCGGTACTCTGTCAAATGCTTTATTGAAATCTAGATAGATACTGTCCACCCATCCTTCTCTTTTCTGTCGTGTTTCAGCAACTCTGTCATAGTAGCTTAATAGATTAGAAACAAACGATTTTCCCATTCTGAAACCAAATTGCCTTTCTTTTATCATGTTGTGTTCTTCTAGATGGTTTACTCACACATTTCTTATCAGCTTTTCCAATATCTTACTTACAACACTGGATAATGATACTGGTCTGTAGTTGAGTGGCTCTTGTCTATTCACTTTCTTGAATAAGAGGACAATGTTTGCTTTCTTCAAAATATCAGGTAATTTACCTTGACCCAAGGATTCATTAAATATTAAATATAATGGTCTACTTAACTCCTTTGCACATTCATGTAGCACCCAACATGAAATTTTACCTGGACCATTTGCTTTTCCTTTGTCTAATTTACTTAATTCCTCCTGTATTTCTTTTTCTGATATTTGTATATTTAGTAATATGTTTGGGCATGCAAGTTCTGTATCAGCCCACTCATTTTTTTTTCTTCTGCAAAAACTGATTGGAAATTCTTATTTGTGCTTCACAAATATCTTTCTCTTGTGTACAGAGAATCCCTTCATCCGTAATGGATTGTATTTTGTCTTTTACTTTGGTTTTGCTTCGGATGTAGCTGTAAAATAGCTTCGGTTGATCACTGCTTTTGTTAATGATATCCTCCTCAAACTATTTTTTGGACTTCTCTCCTTATTCTTTTGTATTCGTTTCTTGCCTTTTTATAGTTGTTATATGCCCTCTCACTATTGTGTCTTCTGTATCTATTCCACAACATGTTTCTTTTTTCTTTTGATTTTTTACATTCTTTATTAAACCATTTCTTTATTGTAATTTCTGCTTCTTTGTGCCGAGGGATGTAGTTTTGGACTCCTATTTTGTACAGTTCACAGAATTCTCTATATATAACATTTAAATCTTGTCCTCTAAGCTCTTTTTCCCAATCTACTTCTAAGAAGTATGTCTTTAGGTCGTGATAGTTCCCTTTTTATAGTCAAGGCTCTTTTGTAATAACTTTCATTACTGTTAACTATGTCATTGCAATCTTGAAGTTGCAGTTTAATAGTGCATGGTCACTTTTGCCGAATGGAGGGTGATACATAATAATTTGGGGGAGGCGGTGGGTCAATCGGTAGAGAGGTGGCCTGCAGTCCCGACGGACCCAGGTTCAAATCCGCGCTAGGGCAGGGAACAGTTTAAGGATTTGAATTTAATTAAATCGGGCTTTCTTATCTACCAGAAGTCCCGCCGACATGTCGTAAAAATATCCCCGCTAATACCAATACACCAGTCCTGTATGAGAGAGCCCTAGCATGTATTCAATATGGACGGTGGGTGTTAGCGCCGAAGTGGTGACATGTGGAGGTGTATGGTATGTAGGAGGACTGCTGGGCCTTGATAGCAGGCTGTGAAGCCTATGCCCAGAGTCGGACACATAATTAAAAAAAAAAAAACTGTCAATATCATTTTCTTGCCTAGTAGATATAATAAGATCTAGTGCTGATGGTACATCTAGTCCTCTTTTTCTTGTGCTTTCTTTTACATATTGTGTTAGGAAAAACTCCTGCACAAGGTCCAGAAGCTTTTGGTCCCAACAGCTTTCCTGGCTTTTTATATCTAGAGTATTCCAATTATTATTTGTACTGAAATCTCCAGATACTATAATTTTTTTCAGATTTCTCCTTCATTCTATGTAGTAATGCTCTTAAGCTTTGAATTGTACTCTCTGTCAGGTCTTCATATTCGCTTTTTCCCAAATGTTTGATCTGTGTGGCATGTATAGGTTTGCAACAGTTATTTTCCCTTCAGAAGTACAAATCTCTACTGTGATCAGTTTTACCTGTGAGGGTATATCTAGTTGTGTTTCTTTGACTTGCAGATTTTTCTTAGTTAATTTCATAATTCCTTCTCCTTTTTTTAAGCTCCTATCTCTTCTCCATATATTATATTCTTCTAGGTGTAGGTTATCTTTGGATATCCTTAATGTTAATTTTGTTTCAGCTAGGCAGAGAATATGTGGTTCCTTTTCTTTAATATAATCATTCATCTCTGCTAATTTAGATACCATTCCATCTACATTTGAGTTCAGCAACTTAATCATCTTGTTTACATAATTGTCATGACTTGGGTCTACTACCTTCCTCCTTTTTATCCCCTCCTGTTTATGTACCACTTTCGTACCTGCAATCCAATTACTATGCAAAAAAAAAAATGTGTTCTTCTCTTCCTCTGATCTTCCCCCATTCGTTGTTTTTGCCTTCTCTCTTTTTTCTTTTAGTAAAGCCAGTTCCTTTTGAGTTAGGAATATTTTTATCCAAACATTTTTGGAATCCTCTTTTTCCATAAGTTTGTTTGGATTTTGCAGTATTTTCTCCACAGCGCTTACACTCTGGAAGGTTACTTTCAGAGGCCGTGATTTATTTCTCTCGTATTTCCCTAGCCTTTTGTGTTCCTCTGTGTCTTTACTACAGATTTCCCCTAATACTTCCTTCAATATGTTCATTACATTCGCCATCTCTTTTTTGTCTCTCAAAATCTTACTCAGTACTCAATACCTGTGATTACTATAGATTTGTTATTGTCTGCTGAACCTTTGATCAGTTTTGGATTGTTTTGGATTATTTTCTTTACTTTCTTTTTAATGTTCTTTTCTTCGACTTTTGCTTCTGTCTTTCTTTACTTCTACCATTTCATCATATGTGGTTTCCACATCATTTTTGTAGCTTTGCATTGCTTCATTCACCTGGATTATCTTCTCAATATCACTGCTATGATCTGTCAGAGTGCTAACCTGCCTAATTGTCTCTGTATCATTTCTGAACTCTTCCATAATACTCTCATGGTTGACAACTGTGCTTCCCATTTTACTAATCTTCCTTCTGAGTGTACCAGCCTCAACTAAAAGCTCATCTATTGTTGTGTCTTCCCTGTTAACTTCCTTTACTAATATTTCATTTTCCTCATTCTGCATGTGCAACTCCATTTCACTCTGAAATGCCTTCCCTAATCCGTGCACACGTTTTACCAACTTATTGCACATCTCCATTTCCACTATTTCCGGGTACAAATCATCATCCTGCTTTCTACCTTTAATTGCACATCTCCATTTCCACCATTTCCGGGTACAAATCATCATCTTGCTTTCTACCTTTATCCCTTTTCTTAACTCCTTCCATTTTTATTTTACTAAACATGGTGCTCATCTTGTGGTACTATGAGAAGAATGTACTCACAGTTTGCACTCCTGTACGCCGTAGCCAAAACACTAAACAGCTGATTCACTTGTTTGACGCATCTGCACTATTTTGATTTGTTTGTCTGGCGCAGTGCACTATTTGTTGTATTATGTTTTTGGAACAACACTTTTACTTAAACTTCCTCTTTTATATTAGAACAGTATTTAGTTGGACCTAGTACAGAGCTTGACTCATATAAAGATACTTTTTAGGTACGGGCCATTTCGGGCTGAGCTGGCCTAGTAGAGCGGAGCGGCAGGTCTCATCTCTTCCGTGTCTGGTGTGTGTGTGTGTGTGAAGTCCAAAGCATATTATCGAATTATGATGTTGTTAACGAAGTAAGCACAGAATTTCCGGTATCTTTGCCAGGGTATGTTAGTTACGGGAGTACAGTGGGAGGGTCATCACATCATGGGTGTACAGGGCTCTTCATGACCTACGCCAAGGAGATTATGTTTTTCCCTGCATTGGTTTGTTTGTCTGTTTGTTTGTCTTTTAGCAGGATTACTCAAAAAGTTATGAACGGATTTTGATGAAATTTTATGGAATATTGCGCCATGGAATAAGAAAGAAATGATTGAAATTTAGGGTGGATCCAGATGCGGATCCCAGATCCAAGGATCCGGAACCGGGATTACTTAAAAAAGTTATGAACAGATTTTGATGAAATTTTGTGGAAGGGTGGGCCATGGGCCACGATAGAAATGATTAAATTTGGGGGCACATCGAGACCCGGATCCTAAGTATCCCGCACAGTACCTCCAAAAGTTCTCAGTAAATTTAAATGAAATTTTGTGGAAAGGTGGGCCATTGACCATGAAGGAATGAATTAATTTTGGGGGTGGATCCGGATCTGGATCCTATATGCGTGGGTCCAGGTCCAGATCCTTTTTCATGGGAATGGCATTGACTGACGTATGCGCTCTCTGATCGCTTTCTAGTTAAAACCTTTCTTCTTATACTGGCATTGGTGTCAACACAAGTACTGAGGGTCAGGTATGGTTGCAGTTTTATTTTGCATCTAGAACTTTGTATGCATTTTCCGATGTCCCTTCTCCCGAATCTCAGTATTATACAGTTCCCCTGCATTGATTGATGAGAAATTTAAGATGCTGGCAACAGTAGATAGCTTCCATCTACCCAGAGATTTCAATGCTAAAATCAGTAGTCTTCCTAGGGAGATCACTCAGCCTAACTGGATGATTATAAACGAGCGAGCAATTCACTCTCAGTTAAGTTTGGAAATGAACAGCCTGGCCTGACCCAGCCCAACCCAGCCCGACCCGAGCCTCACGCTAAGCAGAAGCTGATAACTTTACTATTTGAAATAGAGTAGAAATTCTTTGCATGTGATACATTCATTCAGTAAATCTTGTTATCAACTAAAAACTCATCCACAGATTTGTATGAACCCCGTGGAATCTCGAATTTTCCATGAGAGTGTTCGGCCGTAATTTGTAAACGCCTCAATTACGATATCAAATTCTAAAAGATTTTCCGTAATAACACGATGTTTATTGGCATCAGCTATAGTTATAAAATATCGGAGATTCCGCCTGTAATGTTATATCAGAGGAAAATCGTGAAAACATGGCGCTCGCTTGCTCGTCACGCGCTCACAAAGTGCATTTTTTGGATAAATACATACTCTCATAGACAGAGCCCATTCAGTACTCAAATGATAACATCCTGTCTGCTATTTGGATACAAACTGGAATAACCTAAAGGTACGTGATCGTCACTTCAGAGCAGATAAAATGTATTAGAAGGGTGAAGATTGGATGTCTGAATTAGACGTTTCCAACTTGACCCCTGATATGTTGAATATAGTGAATGATCTGCATGTTATCAAGCAAGTTCATTTCCATCTGATAACGCCTCCCTATCAGTAACCATGTCAGTCTGCGAAACAACGTTGAGGAGTTGAAAACTCGAGCTGGAGGGTTAGGTGATCACGGCATTTTACATAAACATGTGCCCAGGAAAAAGACTGTTTAACCTGTCGGTGTAAAAGATGTTAATATAGCGTTGTGACAACAGAAGCTGGCCGAGAACGACACTCCCGATATGGATGCAGGTGCCGACGAGTGTGTGGCACGATTAACTGAGTCACTGTAGGAGTGAGTGAGGAGTGCTGGGTATGGAGGGCATCAACATGTAAATGACGATGGTAATCACAATAAAGATGAGTCAGAAAAGACGGTAGAAAAAGTTAAGTAATGAAGATGGACTTAGATTTGGAGGGTTGTGGATTGGTGTGATGAATTCATGGCAGATAATAATCCTTGTGACTAACCATCGGATCATGATTTTAAAGTGTTCATTGAATGTGTATAGAATTCAACAGGCCACTTGCAGCTTCCCATGAATGATATTGTAAGCAATGAAACCGTATCAATAAAAGATCAACGAATATCTGTTAATGGAGTGGAGAAAGAAGCCAGATGCATGAGTCCACATAAAGCCTACGGGCCAGATGGTCTTACTCCTGCAGTCTTTAGATTTTTACTTCTTTTTTTTTTCTATGTTTATGTGTCCGACTCTGGGCATAGGCTTTGCAGCCTTTTCCCAAGGCCCAGTAGTCCTCCTACATACAATACACTTCTACATATCACCACTTCGGCGCTACCACCCACCGTCCATGTTGAATACATGCCGTGGCTGTTTCATACTGGACACTGGTTACTTCTCATAACGACACTTTTTAACCTAATTTTCGGTCGAGGCCTGGATCGCATCACTTGGACTCGTGCAACGTTTCTTACAATATATAAGAAAAATTACTGGGGCATAAGTGTAGTTAATAGTTGTGCTACATTGTATGATGCGATATTATGTTCACGTTTGAAAAGATGGTTCAATATAGGCAGCATGCTGGCGCACAGGCAAGACGATGTTGTAAGGATCACAGTCACTTTACGTATTGTGTGTGGTATTGCAAGAAAGAAAATTTATAAACTCTATGTTACTTTTGTAGATTTTTCTCAGGCGTACGACTTGGTTCCTCGCTATGTGCTGTTTCGTGTGCTGAGACGACTGGGGTGTGGTGCAGTGATGCTGGCGACCCTGGTGGCCATGTATGCCGTATACAGAAAACGTTCTCGGCTCGGTGGTTGTCACGGTAATGGTGTGGGTCCGTCAGGTCTCACCCAACTCATGCCAGTTCTTCATCATATTTGTTAATGACCTCACTAAGATAGTAAATGGAGGAACGGGGATAAATGGGTTCTTGTCTTGGCTTCATGCTTTAGCCCTCAAGGACAACACAATTTTGGTAGCTACAAAACCCAACACGATTAAGAAAATTAAGGTGCTGCGAAACTACTGCACAGACTACGAAATGAAAGTGAATACTGCGAAAATGATTTTTTTTTTTTTGTGGTTAATGCCGATAAAGATGATGAGGAGCGACTACATGTAAGTGATTTATTAGTGGAGTGGTGTAACACGTACGTACTGTACGTGTAAACTTAGGGTCACTTTTTAAAAACGGCAGACGGTTCCACAACATCCGCCGCCAAAACACACTCAGCATCAAAGATTCCCACTTGTTTAAACTCGTATCATTTATAAGGAAAACTAATGACATCCCATTTATGGTAAAAAGCCTAGTGTTTGATGAAGCACTAATGTGCACTTTACTGTATGACTGTGAGTCTTGGTTGGCTGCTGATCTAAAATCTCTGTAAAGTAATACAAATGGCATCTTAAGGAGCTACTAGGGGTCAGAAAGTTTACATGTAATGAGATGTGTTACACAGAGGCAGGGTACCATTCACTTCACCAGTTTGTAAAAATAAACAATACAGGTTTTCCCGTAAGATGTAGCTGGAGATCAGCTATGAATGATGGTCCTCATGCTTTTGTGATAAAAATAGCGATTAACTGTAACATAGTAACATCCAGACTCATTAGCCAGTATGTGATGAGTGACGTGAGAGACACACAGGCCGACATACAAGATACTGTGTCAAACATTCTGAACAGCGTCTCGTCCAGACACAGAACTTACGCAGAGATAAATCCTGATTTCAGCATTCATGCTCTTTATAACACCAGACACACAGTAAATGAATCTCACAGTTTAGTTTTCACACGTTTCTGGGTAAGTGGTCACAGCCTGGCGTGAACGTCTGTGCCGGTGTCGCCTGGTGAAAGCAGAGGTGCATGTTGTGGAACTGCCCCAACACACAATACCTTCGAGAATTGTATGGATTTATCACGATTCAAGATTTATTCTCAGAAAATTTAACCTCACATGTTATGTATGACGAAATTTATGATTTTTTTTTTTTATGAATTACAATTGAGCTGCTGCTGTAAAGAATGAATGTTTATATACAGTAAACATGTGTAACAGCAGATAGCTGGCCTACAGTTAAGTGAATATGCTTTTATTCTTTTCATTTTTTACCATAAAACATGCAGTTATTTACTTTATCAATGTTCATGTATACTATTGGCTACAAGTATTCTTACACACTTCAGACTTACCTCTCCCAGATTTCATCTGGTAACACTGACGCCATGTCCAGATGTACGATATCCTATGTTCCCCGCCTCGTTTTCCCCTCCAAAACTTTTAGATATTTACTTACCTTGGGGCGATATTCTCCATTCACCCAAAGTTTCTTTGCTCTGATATTACTTTTATGTGTGAAGAGAACTGGTCTCTCCTTCTCCCCCTCCTTCTATCCCTCTCTCTCTCTCTTTCTCCCTACTGCTCCCTCCCTCCATTTCTCTCTCCCTCTCCCCCCCCTCTCTCTCTCTGTCTATTCCCTCTCTTATCCTTCCCCTCCCGCTTTCTCGTTCTTCCTTCCTCGCTCCCCTTATTCTCTCTCCCCATCCCCCCCTTCTCTGTGTCTGTTTCATAGGCTATGACTGTCAAATACACGGGTGGCAGTGCTAGGTTTCTTGCTACGAGTATTTTTCCCACTCTTACAGAAAGTTTTTTTTTTTTTCCTGTATTTCAGCATCGTTTCATGGCGAACTCCCCATACTTCCCGTCCAATATTCTTCCATATTTCGTATAAAGCCGGAGTGGAATTGTTATCTAAACATCTGTGAACAGGACATGGAAATCAAGATGGTGCTAAGGGTGTGATTATTTTATTAATGGAGTAAGATATTTGTCGCCGCACGGCAAGCTGCGGCAACAACTACAGCCATACGGAAGACAACGATAATGCTGACGACGCTGATGATGGTGATGACGACTTACACCGGGCATTCGGTGAGAACACAACACACGTGGCTACGACTGACTCACCCACCATCCGACCACAACCACCCATACCACAACCACGTCATCCACAACAGTCAGTAAGGGATAAAGGATATCGAAAAACGTTACGCGACAGATATCGTTACCTGCGGCACCTTGAAAAGATGGAAGAAGCCGCAGATCAGTGAATGGTTATGAATGAAAAATGAAAAGTGAATGAACAATGAGGCACATGGTTACTCTCATAGCCCTGTACTGTCTACACTAAATTAAATTTATGTGCTCCGGAAGGACGAGGTGGGAGCGGCCTAATAGAGTAGCACGTATCCTAATATATATAGAGATAAGAGAAGAGAGCAATGTTTAGGTGAATTAACATTATATAGTGGACATTATTTCAAAATGTTGCGGATCAGACCCGACTAAGAACACTGAGAAGAAGTGAACGAAGGATATGTAGAGTACACGCCTACTTCCGGCCTCTGTACTTTTCCTGAGGGAGAAGCAGAAGGCTGGAAGTCAGAAGAAGCTGAGAGGGCAAAGAGTTGAGAAGGACCCGGGGAAGCTCGTAGCTAGAAGGCCGCCTGAGCACCCTACCACGACGGAGACTGGTGATGTCTTGGTACTCTACGGTATCAGTGAGTAGATTTTCTTGTTAGAGAACTTAGAGGAAAGTGGAACTGAGAGAAGGAAAGAGAGAAAGGAGAAGAAAGTGAAATACACTGTGAAAAATATTGAGAGTATACTGTAGACTCGTGGTAGGGTGTAACAGGACGGGCCAG
>JAGKTI010037122.1:0-10951 GCA_018397915.1 Birgus latro
ACACACCAGTTCATTCCCTCTCTTTACTCTTCCTTCCCTCCCACCCTCTCCCCCTCTGCTCCGTCCATCGCATCCCACGTCGCTGTAAAACTGGGAAGGCAGACGCTAAGTACCTGAGTGGGGGTGGGAGAGTAAGGGAGGGGAGGGGAGAGGACGGGAAGGGTGGGGGAGAGGGGTGAAGGAGATGGAGGGGGATGTGTAGGGGAAGCAAGATGTGAGAAAGGATGAGGGTGAGGTTGGATGAGGATAGGTGAGTAAGGAAGGGAGGAGAGATTAGGATACAAGAAAGGAGGGATTGGGGATGGGATGGGTAGAGGGAATTTTGTATGGGCAGAGGGACAGAGGTTTGAGGAATGAGTATAAGCGTGATGAGAGTGAGGATGGATAAAGATAGGTAGGAAATGACGGGAGGGAATAGGTAGAGGGAAGGGGGGCAAGGCTTGAGGAATGATTGTGGTGAGGATGAGGTTGGATGAGAAGAGGTTGACAAGGGTGACTTTACTGGTGAGAACAGAGGAGTATAGGGGAACGAAGGGACTGGATTTTAAAGCAGGGACGGTATTTTTAGTACCAGTGTAAGGAGGGAAGTGCAGTGATGTAGGTAGAGACGTAAGGCACTGGAAGGCAATGAGGAAGATAAGTGAGTGGAGGCAGCCAAGAAGGGAGTATAAAAGGCTGAGGACGTTCATGAGGAAGACAGACAAGATTGGAAGAATATCATCATCATCTTGAATCTCTTTCCCAGCTCAACATATACTGAGAGGGATCCCTAAACTGGCATAAGGATGCACAAAAGTTGGAGAACGCATCAAATAAGTGGAGGAATATTGCTTAGTTTATGCGGAAGAGGGAGAGGGAATACGAGGAATATAAGAAAAAGTAGAGATAAATTTATAAGTACTAAGTGGAGAGAGAACAGGCGTTGGGTAAGCATGAAGAGGGGGGTGAAGATGAGAATATATGGGAGAGAGAGGAAGCAAGAAAATGAGCTGGTAGGATGATGATGGTTTGATGATGATGATAATGGTGGTGGTGGTGGTGGAGATGGTGATGATGATGATGATGATGATGATGATGATGATGATGAGGAGGAGGAAAGGAAGAAACGAATACATTTACGTGTATGAGTGGGAAAGGAAGCAAGAATTGGGTATAAACAAGGATAGGGAAGGCAGCATAAAGAGTAAAGGATGGGGTAAAGAGAAGGGAGAAATGAGGAGAGGGGTTGGGGGGGAGGTAGGTGCCACTTGTTAATGTAAAATAATAGCCCCATTCAGGCCCACATGAATAAAACATAGAATCCTCAGCCGCGAGTCGAGCCCCAGTTGATCGATCACGTGATAATTTGTTTCCATCCGCAGTTTATGTTACAGGCCGGGAGATACGCCAGCGAAAAATGAGCGCTAAGAACGAAGGTGTGTGTGCTTGAGTTGCCCAGAGACAGGGAAGACCACAAGGGATTCTGCTCATTAGTCTACTGAGAAAAAGATGGTGGGATTTTAGCCTTTCGGGTGGGATTCTGGCGTTCGATGGAGAGGGAACACCATGAGGGATTTTGCTCGTTAGTCTACTGAGAAGGTAACCATGGATGGATTTCGTAGAGCTTGGTATGGTATTCTGCGTCGGATAGAAAGGGATTTGGTTGTACATTAAAGTCCCGCGAAATGGAGAGAGCAGATTTTCCGTGTTTCTTGTCCCTTCCTTATAAGCAAATTTTGGTTACGAGAGGGAACTGATTTTTTTCCGGGGAGTGTGTGTGTGGGGGGGGGGATTCATGGCCAATTTCAATCCATACTCTTTGCTTTGTACTCTACTCTTCCTGATTTACCTGCCTAAACCTGCCCAAACCCTGCTTTGTATGTTTTGCCCTCCGAAAACCCGTTCTGTTTAGGTATGTTTTACCATATTTAATCCATTCATGATGAGGGATATCTTCTAAGTTGAAAAAGAATTGCTAGGCAGTCGCAAGAATAAAGAAAACGAGTCATCACTGTCCTGAAGAGGTGAATGGAAGAAGTTTGTAACTCAGTGTCAACGAGGAATTTATCATTAGATGAATAAAATCTTCTGTGTTGGTAAGAAAAATAAGAAAAAACGTCATCGTACTTGAAAGCTTAATCTTGTCCTGCACTACAACGAAAATGTTCAGTCATTAAAAGACGTATCAAGACGGCTACGTTCAGTGATACTGAATATGATTTGAACGATAGATTGTCATTAGTTTAAGTCCGTCTAGTGTTGCCAAATTATTTTACTTTAATGAGTGATAAAATAGAATCTTAAGGTTAGTGAAACAGGACATTCAGTACGGTATTTCAAAGCTTAGACCAGCGTTTCGAAAAATAAAGCACAGCAGGAGTCTCTATACTTCCTTTCTTGAATGCGCCCGATTTCTATGTCTCTGTGCCGTCCTGCTGTGCCCCACCTCACTCTGTCATACCCGCCCAATAACCCTGCAATGCTCTTCTCTGCCCTGCGTCGTCATTCATTATCCCCTTATGTGCTTTGTGTCTCTATCATGACTTGCTATACTCTGCCCTACCCTGCCCTGGACATCTCAACCCTGCGCTCGCCTCGCTTTTTCTGCTCTGCCTTACCCTGTCAAGTGGTGGAGCTCTTAAGTCGGGGGAGAAGCAACCCATCTTCCTATGTGTCTTACGGGAAACGATTCGAACTCTCTCAAGGTGACTGGAGGTTTTTTAATAATCGATAAATCTGCCAGGAACGTAGGTCGGTGTCATATCCATAAATGAGCTGGATTACAGATGCCAAGGCTCGGATATCCCTGCGCCCCGGAAGGATTAATGTGGGATTAGTTATAACTATTTTATGTTATCCTACAGTATGGTCTTATCCTGTTAGTTTCTTCAAGAATTGTTCATTCTCTCTTTCTCTCTCCCAGCAATCAACCTTTTACAATCCTATGAAAATCAGTCTTTCAGTTCTGCATGTTTGAGTCTACCCTGCCAATTTCTCCTTCAAAATAGGTGGAAACTCGAACAGAAATGTATCGTTGCACATTCCACGCGAAACAATTTGACAGTAAAGACGAGGGCTGTTGAAAAATGGCCTTGGGACATGGCGCAAGTAAGTCCCATTTCCTGTCTCATCCTAAGTAAGTACTGTAAGTAAAATCATATTCACTTTGAAGGCGGATTAATACCCCTTAGATATCCCGAGCTGTATTGATCATTTAGGATATCATCGACCCCCCCTCCTGCGCGATGCTTTTTGATCATGTGTACTTTGGCTATGTTACCTCCTCATCGACGTGGCCAGACCCATGCTTGGCCTGTGATATACGGCCTGTGTACCCGGGAGGTTGATTTGCGATGCTTGTTGATAATGCTGGGGGGGTCGATATACAATGTGTCTGAGTGCTGGGAGTTCACCGCTTGTTTGTGCTTGAGTGCCTGGAATTCACTGCTTGTTTGTGCCTGAATGCATGATTATTTTACCCCCAATTTCACGCTTGAGTTTCTTCGAGGCTTTATTAGAGGAAGAGAGTGAGTTAGTGTAGCGTTTGACGAAAAAAATAAAGTGGCAAATCAAAAGCACACGCTAGTAATTTGGGGTAAAACTGAAGTTCCTTTTAGCTCCGCTTATTTCCGGCCACTTCACAAAGCACCTTAGCGTTTATACTATTTCAGGTGAGTGACTGCGACGTGTATTACCCATTTCACCACAAGGGGGTCTCTGCTGAGTTTAATATAATTGTGTGGTCGTAACAATGACGATCTACGAGAGACGCCATCGTAGTGGTAAGGGAAATGGAGATTGCTTTAAAGTACTCCATTACGTCAAGCCTTTGTAGTGGTGAAAAAGTAGACTGGCGGCACAAAAAAACAAGGTACAGGACTGGTTGCTGTAGTGGAGGGGTTGAAAGGGGAATTCTGTATGAGGAGACGGTTACAGAAATATAAACCCAGTCGTGTAGGGGTTGAAAGGGGAGGTACTGTAGAGGGAAACAGCTATATAAAACACACACACACACACACGCACGCACAGTCGATTACAGGGATACATACTGACGGCCTTAACTACGATACTGTCATTTTTATTCATCCTAACCACTAGCATCCCATTTCCTCCAGTTTAGGGAAGACCTCTTTTACTGAGGGGATTAATAACAATAAAAGTGCAAGGGAAAAAATAAAGGACGTCACCATGTTGAAGTGGTTAATCTAGACTACAAGCAGGAGTGATAGTGAAGATAAACATGATATTAGAACCGGTTTATTTATCAGCCTTATCATTATCCACCTAACTCATAACCCCTTCCCATCAAGGACCCTCTGTTTATTTATTTATTTGTTTATTTATTGACAAATTTACCACAGGATTAGATTCAGTTTAGAGACACATGTGGGAGTCGAGGGGTTAATGGAGAAAGTCTGTTTGTCTGGAAGTAGCAAGAATAGAACAGAAAAGTTGCCATCGCGCTCAAGGGAACAATCTGGGAGGTGACAAGAGCTGAATTGTTCCTGTAATGTTACTTGACACCAGTAGCAGTTGTTGTGTCATCTGGTTTTTATCCGTGTGGCTCTTAATCTTCGCGGAGACAAAAACCACATTGCTCCTGGCGTCACAGTGGGGTTAGTTATGGACAGAGAGAGAGAGAGCGCATCCACGTAAAGGACGAAGAAATCTGAAACAATTAAATGCACGTCATCTTTGAGTAATCACGTTATAATCCGCTTTATCATTCAATTTTAGCAGTAGCCTTAGTTCACTCAGTTACCACATACACTATACAGAATTATTATTATTACTTTTTACGTAGAATTACCAGAGACGACGAAAAAATGCGGGAAAACATCGCTCAGCTTCATTTCCATCAGAGGCAGGGGTGCCGGTGCTTCTTACGGCGACTGTACGTGTTTGCAATTACCTGGGCGGTGCTGGACAGGTGTTGTGGTGTCGGACAGGTGTTGTGTCATGTAGTCTGCCACCACCTGCCCATGTAATTGCACGACAGGGAGTAATTTGGAGTCAACAGGTAGTAATTTAGAGCACGTGTTGATGACGCCTTCTTGTTTTCAGTATGTTCTTAATGCATACACGTGATTTTAACAACACATCATCATCATCATCATCATCACTAGTAATATTTTGAGTTGTACTTGAGTTGTGTTCATGACTATTTTTATGCTAATTATAGATGATTTTAGTCTAATTTGTGTTGTGTCCCATGAGCGTATATTTTCCTTAAACACGATTTTTTTTTTCATTTTAATTACGTCATCACCAAACTAATGCTGTTGAACTTAGGAAGGAGCTCTACCAGTGAAGATGTTAATGAAGTCTTAATCTAACCTCTCCGGTCCGAAAAGCCTCCGTTACTCTGAATAAAATCGTCTGGAGATGGCGAGGAAAAAATTAAAAAAACGACGTCCCACGGAAGAATGACTTAAACCTTCTCTCTCCCTCGCTCTCTCCCTCTCTCTATTCCTTCTACCCCTGCTGAAAGTCGTGTTGCCATAGTGTAACGCTGTATATTCTTTCTGTGTTATATACTGTCTTCCCAAAGGTATTTACTGAAGGATAAGCAATTAGATAACGCATTCAGGACTATGATGGTTTTTCTTGTAATGTCGGCAATGATGGGGGTCTTTCTTCCTTTCCGAAATAATAATGTTTTTTTCTTCTCTTATTTTCCGAAAGATGATGATTTTTCTTAAATTTCCGAAAAATTATTATTTTTTTCTAATCTTAAATTCGGAAATGATGTTTTTCTTGTCCTATTTTCCGAAACGATGATGATTTTTCTTGTTTTAAAATCAGAAATGGTGAGGATTTTTCTTGTCTTAATTTCCGATTTGATGACAGTTTTTCGTGCCTTAATTTCCAAACGAATTTATTTAGCAAAGGACGAATTTATATTAGTATGTATGTTTTGTGTGTGAGCTGGGAACAGGGCAGTGAAATGGCGGGGGACAGGGCGACATGAAGGCGATTTGTTTGTGGCCAACCCTTACGGGATTAGGGAGTCTAGCAATAGATAGATAGACAGGTGTTTTGTAGCGGCTGTAATATCGCACAAACCACTCAAATCTTTCATTTCAGCTCCTTCAGTACGACAACGCCATTAATATTTCATTCTGGCCGCCCTCTGACGATTTTACTCAGCTGAAGATTGATCCACGACTCAGGGGATTAAGAAAAAAGCATCCATCAAACCCTTCACGACGATGGTGATTTGTCAGTTTCATTTGTGCTTCCAACAGACGATTTTCTTAAGCGAAGGACCTCTTGCAGTAACAGGGCTAAAATGTAGGCGCTCTTCAAGGTTAGGCACTTTTAAAATCTTCAGTACCATGGCGTCTTTTATATTCCCGGCATCCCCAGACGATTTTATTCAGATTCGGACAGAGTTTGCGACCAGGAGGGGTTAGATAAAAACCCTCCTTAGCCTGTTCATTAGTAGACCTCCTTTCAAAGTCGAGCAAAATCGTCTGGTGGTTACTTAGCTATCCTGAAAGAGGCGTCATGGTAGAGAAGAGGTTAAGATATTGGGTAATAAGAATGCACACAAAATGCTTATAACCAGTGAGTGTGTTAGACGTGGTGGTGGTGGGGGTGTGGAGAGGGATAGGGGGTGGTGTTGGGGGTGTGGAAGGGGGATAGGGGTGGTGGTCGGAGTGTGGAGAGGGTAGCTGTGGAATGTGGTGAAGGAGGGGGTGGGGGTTGTGTGCAAGGGGAGGGAAGGTGGTGGGTGGTGGAGAGAGGAGTGGTGGTGGTAGGTGGTGGAGAGAGGAGTGGTGGTGGTGAACTGTGGAAGGGAAAGTGGTGGGGTGGGGGGAAAGAATGGTGGTGGAGATGTTGGAGGGAGTAATGGCAGGGGTGAGGGGTGGTGACGTGTATAGGGGACAAGGTGGTGGGTAGACAGTTGGTGGTGGGGATGCTGGAGGCAAAGGAAGGTGGTAGGGGTGAGGGATGGTGATGAGGTGTGGGCAACGGGGGTGATGGAGGGGTTGTAGTGGGGAGGGGACGAGGGTAGGGTTGGGGCAAAAGGATGGTGATAGAGTGTTGGGGGACAGGAGTGATGGTGAGGTTATAACAAGGAGGGGTAGAGGAGGGGCTATGGTTGGAAGGGAGGGGTGGCAGGGGTGAGGGGGGTGATGGTAGAGTGTAGATGGGAAGGGGGAAAGGCAGACACTACCTTCCCGGAGCCTGGGCATCCCCATTCCCAGCCTGAGCCTCCCGGAGTATATCATGTATGATACCTCAATTACCGCTCATCAGTCTGCCGGCCATTCGCTTATACACATGGCACACGCACGTCGACCCCGCCTCGCCTCACCCTGGGAATCTATTAACAGATTTACAGTGATCCCTCCTCTCACCCGATATAAGCATAGCACCGCCTGGATCGCACCGCAGGACCCGCCATGCAATTATGCGATAAAACGGAGGTGGTGATGCTGGGGTGGGTGCGTTCCCGCGGTGGTGGAGGGTCCCGGGGCACGCGGTATAAATCTCGAGGACCCCCGCTGTGCGCCCTGGGATGCTCTTAAAGAATACCGCCTTAACCCTGGCCCAGCCGAGGATGCGACTCCCGCCCTTGCGAGCCCCGCGCCCACCTTGGCATATGGTAAGTGCGAGAATTAATAAAAGGCGGTCCCATGGTGCGTCCGATACCTCCCACCCGCGGCTCCAGCCTCGCCAGGTCAGCCCGACGTCTTCATTACCCGGGGACAGCTTTACGGCCACTCACCCCACCCCCACACCACTCAACCCCTGCCCTCCCAACCCCACACCCTCTCCCCACCCAACCCACACCACTTAGCTCAGCCTTAAATTCAGCACTTACTTCAGCAGTGGGAGTACCATGCGAAAGTTTGTGGCCACTCACCCCATCCCCACCCACACCAACCCCTCTCAACCCTACCCTTACCCACACCATCCTTCTCAACCCCACCCTTACCCACATCAACCCTCTCAGCCCCACCCTAACCCACACCGACCCCTCTCAGCCCCACCCTAACCCACACCGACCCCTCTCAACCCCACCCTTACCCACAACAACCCCTCTAAACCCCATCCACCACCTTCCTTACCAGCCCACAGTGGCATTTAATACTCGACCCAGCAGCACTTAGAAGACTGGCACGTAATATTCACTACACTTACCAACTTAGGCAGTAGGAATAGTTGGGGACATCTTTGGTAGCTACTTACCCTCTCTTCTCCTCCACTACAGGCCTACAGTACTACATACGTCAACACTTAACACATCAGCAATTCCAAAAATACACTTCATCACTTGGAATATTTGGGGAGAACTCAATAAGCACTTACCTCACCCCAAACTCCCTCCCCGGCACCCCACACCACTTTGTTCATCACTCAGAATACCAGCACTTGATACAGGACTTCATTATTGAAATATTTAAGACAGCGTTATAGGCACTCACCTCACCCCATTTCAGTTCCAGCCCGCCCCCTTCCCCACAGCCAGCCCACAACACTTAGCCCGGCACTTGGAATACCAGCACTTACTCCAGCAATCGAGATACACTTGATTCAGCACTTGCAATACCAACACTTAAACAGTTGTAATACCAGCACTTACTTCAGCACCTGCAATATCAGCACTTCGGCATCTGAACTATCACACCCGTCCACATCACAACTTAACTCAGCACTCATAACAGCAGCACTTATTTTAATATTTATTTTAGTATCTCGATAATTAACACTTACTTCAGCACATCACCATGTTGAATCACCTGGACATCTCAACATTTCGCACATCACTTCACTCACTTCTCCTCCTAGCACTTCACTCGGAACTTTACTCAGCATTCCGTTCATCCATTTTCCTAACACTTTGCTCAGCACGACACACATCCCTTCTTGTACGATTTCATCCAGCACTTCTCCCAGCATTTTAATAAACACTCTTACCAGCATTTCATTCAACACTTTCACAGCACATCTTCCAGTACTTCACTTAGCACTTTTTTCTAGCAGTTCACTCAGCACTTCCCGCCACCCCATCAGACCCCTCCTACTAGCCAGAACGTTCCCCTCTTCGATTTTGCACCCCTTTATCACGAGATATCACCCCCACAAGCCAATAAAAATCGTGTGGATGCAGGAAATGAGAAAATAAAGTTACTGTATCATATTAAAAGGGATACACGGGGATCTGGTTTCAAAATAAATTCTTCCTCCATCACACTGGCTCAACACTCGCTTTGGGATGGCAGTATTTCCACATTTGTTTAAGACTTTCTGCTTATCGAAAGGTTTAGGGTACAGTGGGAAAAATCTTCTCAGTAAACGATTGATATACAGCCTGAAACATCGTCTACTCATGGCTTTCTTAGGATGGGAAGTATTTGCACATTCGCCTAGAGTGTTTGCCTGCCTATCAGTTTATAAGTAAAGCACAGTAAAATAATAATAATAATAATAATAATAATAAATCATCTCAGCCAACGATTGACATAATATACAACCCGAAGCATCATTTAGCCAGGGTTGTGTACTGCTGCTTAACAACCCAATTCAAATCATCCATAAATATCAACAGCATTAACCCAAGCTTCAGTGATGAGGCTTCTACTGACGGGCAATGATCTCTCTCCTTGTTTCATCCTGGCCAGGCGACTTAACGAAACCAGAAATCTCATTCAAACCATAAAATGAATATCAGCTACATCCCCGCCAATGAAAATCAAGTACATTCTCTCAAGCTTAAGTCATGGAGCTTACTTTCACGCTTAAATTATCCTCTTAGATTAATTTTGGTTAGATGAAATTCGAGGAGGGAATAAAAACGTACTTCAGACTAACAAAACCTATCAGCTACATTCGGCCAGCCTTTAATGATGAAGTTTTTATTTAAGTGTATGATATCCTCTCCTGGTTTTGTCTTGACAGGATGACGTTACGAATCAACCTCCTTGGGCGGTGCAATGATGAGGGTACCAGCGATGCGGATGTGTAGCAGCCTGGCCAGCGGTGCGTCCGGCTGGCTTGTTAATGGGTGTGTATGAGACAGTTCAATCTCCGAATCCCTGTTTATTGAGCCTGCGCCGATGGAGTAATTACCCGGCACAACCTGAGAGAAGCTTATAACATGTCTCACCATATCTGGACCGGCCCGCCAGGTATTAAGCGAAATTATACATTGAGAGGTGTTCTTCGTGGACCGTAAAACACGAGAATGCATTTGACAGCTGACTACATATTTTTCTCGCTGTCAGCGCTGGGGTACATCGTCCAGCAGGGGATACTCATTTACTTCATTGCCGTTCCAAACATATAATCTTACGGCGCAAATTACATCGTACTTCCCAGGTATATTGATTTACATTTTATTGGGCAATGATTTTAAATGCCATATATACAATAGGATGATATTGAGTGGCAAAATTACCGTCTACTGAACTATTACAAGGATATTTGCGACCCATATCATAATTTTGCAAGGCCCTGAGGAAAGTACAATACTGTGAAGTGGTGGTGGCGAGGTCCTTTGTTCCTATCCTGTGGGACTCTTGAACTGTCATTTGGATCCTTATAGCGAGGACTGCATGACCAACCACCAGCACTGCCAGCCAACCTAACCTGGGCCTATGTTTATGTACAACTGCCACATATAAACGCAAAACAGCATCATTGTACAGAATAGATGCACTTCACAACCTTGACGTATTCACAGGTTTGTAGGTGTCAGTAACGTGAATGAACAGGGTTGATAAATAGTAAACAGAATGGCCTGATAACCGTGATGGTAAAAAGTGTAAACAGACCTTTGCTTTACATGGAGACTGTCCCTGTACATGTGTAGCCAACTGTACATTCTTGGACTTGGGGTTTTCATTCCAAAGGTGCATTTTATACTTTATTATTGTCATCATCCGACGATTTTATTAAACTTTGAAGTGATTTCTCGACCTTTGTGGGTTGGATATAGCCCTCCTTAACCCCTTTATTG
>JAGKTI010037123.1:0-10951 GCA_018397915.1 Birgus latro
CACAGTATTGAAAGATTTTACATAAGGAAATATTGTTTTTGGTGTAAGATATCTTGATACTGTAAATATGTTCGTTTTTTTTTTTTTTTCTAATATCGCTACGAGGGTCGACTTAATTTTAAACTTATGCTTGAGAAAAAAAAATCGAAGTTCTTAAATTGTTTCTGTGATCCTCACAATGTTTGAAGCTTTTTGTTTTTAAAAACCTAACGTGCCAGCTCTCTTTCCATGTCAGTCGACTTCTTGTTATCCTTCATAAATGTGACATTTTCACCCTCACAAGTGTCTTCATAGTTCTGAATATAATATAATGTGTTTTACAATCAACTTTGAGAACACTTGAGGATGTTCCATATTCAGTGTTTTCGCCGAGAGATACGCTTATTCAGCCATCATTAGATTAAAAGAGAATGGACCTTTCTTTAAAACGGATGCTATCAGCCGGAACTATTTCACATTTTGCACTACTTCTTGTCCTTGAAGTCACGGCTAAAGGGGAAAAAAATCGACAAATCAGAAGTTTATAATCCAGAATTCCGTCTCAAGAAGAATCACGGTATTGAAAGATTTTACATAAGGAAATATTGTTTTTGGTGTAACATATCTTGATACTGTAAATATTTTTTTTTTTTTCATATATCGCTACGAGGGTCGACTTAATTTTAAACTTATGCTTGAGAAAAAAAAATCGAAGTTCTTAAATTGTTTATGTGATCCTCACAATGTTTGAAGCTTTTTGTTTTTAAAAACCTAACGTGCCAGCTCTCTTTACTTGTCAGTCGACTTCTTGTTATCCTTCATAAATGTGACATTTTCACCCTCACAAGTGTCTTCTTAGTTCTGAATATAATATAATGTGCTTTAGTCAACTTTGAGAACACTTGAGGATGTTGCGTATTAAGCTTTTTTGCCGAGAGATACGCTGATTCAGCCATCATTAGATTAAAAGAGAATGGTCCAACATCCAAAACGGATTGTGTCAGCCGGAACTATTTCACATTTTGCACTACTTCTTGTCCTTCAAGTCACGGCTAAAGTGGAGAAAAAAAATCGACAAATCAGAAGTTAATAATTCCAGAATTCCGTCTCAAGAGGAATCACAGTATTGAAAGATTTTACCTAAGGAGATATTGCTTTTGGTGTAACAAATCAGGAAACTGTAATTATGTTTTTTTTTTAAATTTTTATTGTCGCCACGAGGCTCGACTTAATTTTAAACTTATGCTTGAGAAAAAAAAATCGAAGTTCTTAAATTGTTTCGGTGATCCTCACAATGTTTGAAGACTTTTGTTCTTAAAAAGCTAACGTGCCAGCTCTCTTTGCGTGTCAGTCGACTTCTTGTCATCCTGCATAAATGTGACATTTTCACCCTCACAAGTGTCTTCTTAGTTCTGAATATAATATAATGTGTTTTACAATCAACTTTGATAACACTTGAGTAAGTTGCATATTCAGCGTTTTCGCAGAGAAATACGCTTATTCAGCCATCATTAGATTAAAAGGGAATGGTATGGACCTACCTCCAAAACGGATGCTATCAGCCGAAACTATTTCACAAATTGGACTACTTCTTGTCCTTGAAGTTAAGTTTAATGGAAAAAAAAATCGACAAATCAGAAGTTAATAATCCAGACATCAGTCTCAAGAGGAATCACAGTATTGAAAGATTTTTCCTAAGGAAATATGGTTTTTGGTGTAACAGAAATATTGATATTGTGAAAATGTTCGTTTTTTTTATTTTTTTATACCGCAACAAGGCTCGACTTAATTTTAAACTTGTGCCTGAAAAAAAAAATCGAAGTTTTTAAATTGTTTTGGAGATCCTCACACTGTTTGAAGCTTTTTGTTTTTAAAAACCTAAACTGCCATCTCTCTTTACGTGTCAGTCTACTTCTTGTTATCCTTCATAAATGTGACATTTTCACCCTCACAAGTGTCTTCTTAGTTCTGAATATAATATAATGTGTTTTATAATCAACTTTGAGAACACTTGAGGATGTTGTAAATTCAGCTTTTTCGCCCTGAGTAAGCGTATTCAGCTAACATTAGATTAAAAGAGAATGGACCTACATCCAAAACGGATACTATCAGCCGGAACTATTTAACATTTTGCACTACTTCTTGTCCTTGAAGTCACGGCCAAAGGGAAAAAAAAATCGACAAATCATAAGTTAATAATCTAGAATTTCGTCTCAAGATGAATCACAGTATTGAAAGATTTTACATAAGGAAATATTGTTTTTGGTGTAACAAATCTTGATACTGTAAATATGTTTTTTTTTTATTTTTTTTTTCGCCACGAGGCTCGACTTAATTTTAAACTTATGCTTGAGAAAAAAAAAATCGAAGTCCTTAAATTGTTTCTGTGATCCTCACAATGTTTGAAGCTTTTTGTTTTTAAAAACCTAACGTTCCAGCTCTCTTTACATGTCAGTCGACTTCTTGTTATCCTTCATAAATGTGACATTTTCACCCTCACAAGTGTCTTTTTAGTTCTTAATATAATATAATGTGTTTTAGTCAACTTTGAGAACACTTGAGGATGTTGCGTATTAAGCGTTTTCGCCGAGAGATACGCTGATTCAGCCATCATTAGATTAAAAGAGAATGGTCCAACATCCAAAACGGATTGAATCAGCCGGAACTATTTCACATTTTGCACTACTTCTTGTCCTTGAAGTCACGGCTAAAGTGGAGAAAAAAAATCGACAAATCAGAAGTTAATAATCCAGAATTCCGTCTCAAGAGGAATCACAGTATTGAAAGATTTTACCTAACGAGATATTGCTTTTGGTGTAACAGAAATCAGGAAACTGTAATTATGTTTTTTTTTTTAATTTTTATTGTCGCCAAGAGGCTCGACTTAATTTTAAACTTATGCTTGAGAAAAAAAAAATCGAAGTTCTTAAATTGTTTCGGTGATCCTCACAATGTTTGAAGATTTTTGTTCTTAAAAAGCTAACGTGCCAGCTCTCTTTACGTGTCAGTCGACTTCTTGTTATCCTGCATAAATGTGATATTTTCACCCTCACAAGTGTCTTCTTAGTTCTGAATATAATATAATGTGTTTTAAAACCAACTTTGATAACACTTGAGTAAGTTGCATATTCAGCGTTTTCGCAGAGAAATACGCTTATTCAGCCATCATTAGATTAAAAGGGAATGGAATGGACCTACCTCCAAAACGGATGCTATCAGCCGAAACTATTTCACAAATTCGACTACTTCTTGTCCTTGAAGTTAAGTTTTATGGGAAAAAAAATCGACAAATCAGAAGTTAATAATCCAGACATCAGTCTCAAAAGGAATCACAGTATTGAAAGATTTTTCCTAAGGAAATATGGTTTTTGGTGTAACAGAAATATTGATATTGTGAAAATGTTCGTTTTTTTTTTTTTTTATACCGCAACAAGGCTCGACTTAATTTTAAACTTGTGCCTGAAAAAAAAAATCGAAGTTTTTAAATTGTTTCGGAGATCCTCACACTGTTTGAAGCTTTTTGTTCTTAAAAACCTAAAGTGCCATCTCTCTTTACGTGTCAGTCTACTTCTTGTTATCCTTCATAAATGTGACATTTTCACCCTCACAAGTGTCTTCTTAGTTCTGAATATAATATGTGTTTTACAATCAACTTTGAGAACACTTGAGGATGTTGCAAATTCAGCTTTTTCGCCCTGAGTAAGCGTATTCAGCTAACATTAGATTAAAAGAGAATGGACCTACATCCAAAACGGATGCTATCAGCCGGAACTATTTAACATTTTGCACTACTTCTTGTCCTTGAAGTGACGGCCAAAGGGAAAAAAAAATCGACAAATCATAAGTCAATAATCTAGAATTCCGTCTCAAGATGAATCACAGTATTGAAAGATTTTACATAAGGAAATATTGTTTTTGGTGTAACAAATCTTGATACTGTAAATATGTTTTATTTTTTTATTTTTTTTATCGCCACGAGGCTCGACTTAATTTTAAACTTATGCTTGAGAAAAAAAATCGAAGTTCTTAAATTGTTTCTGTGAACCTCACAATGATTGAAGCTTTTTGTTTTTAAAAACCTAACTTGCCAGCTCTCTTTACGTGTTAGTCGACTTCTTATTATCCTTCATAAATGTGACTTTTCACCCTCAGAAGTGTCTTCTTAGTTCTGAATATAATATAATATGTTTTATAATAAACTTTGAGAACACTTGAGGATGTTGCATATTCAGCGCTTTCGCCGAGAGATACGCTTATTCCGCAATCACTAGATTAAAAGAGAATGGACCTACTTCTAAAACGGATGCTATCAGCCGGAAGTATTTCACAATTTGCACTACTTCTTGTCCTTGAAGTCACGGGTAAGGGGAAAGAAAAATCGATAAATCAGAAGTTAATAATCCAGAATTCCGTCTCAAGAGTAATCACAGTATTGATAGATTTTTCCTAAGAAAATATGGTTTTTGGTGTAACAGAAATCTTGATATTGTTAAAATGATATATTTTTTTTATTTTATACCGCCACGAGGCTCGATTTAATTTTAAACTTGTGCTTGAGAAAAGAAAAAAAAATCGAAGTTCTTAAATTGTTCCTGTGATCCTCACATTGTTTCAAGCTTTTTGCCCTTAAAAATCTAAGATGGTAGCTCTCTTTACGTGTCAGTCGACTTCTTGTTATCTTTCATAAATTTGACATTTTCACCCTCACAAGTGTCTTCTTAGTTCTGAATTTAATATAATGTATTTTACAATCAACTTTGAGAACACTTGAAGATGTTGCTTATTCAGTGTTTTCGCCGAGAGTTACTCTTATTCAGCCAACATTAGATGTGTGAGAAAAAAACAATCGTCATAGATCCTCCTCACTGGAGAAAGTTATCTAATTTGAACAGAGGTAAATTTGCATAAGTGTCGTGAGTAAATCAGGTAGTTAAATCCCCTAACTCACCTACAATCACCTGTCATATACTGGCTAGTTCCCTAAGATTTGGCCAAATCAATAAGGTTATTTAGCTATATATTGAGTCGAACAACAAGATGACGACGGGCGTGCTGTTTCGGTCTTTCCTGGGCAATCAGGCGTCCTTGGGGTCTATGTACAAGCAATTAGCGCAGCTACTGACGGAGTGAAATCTGCCCAAGGAGTGAGCAACATGGCGAACTTCTTTGTCCCTCATTGGATAGAAGAGTTGCCAACTATTGCTTAATTACAAGTCAAATACAGCTAACTTACTCCGTAAAATATACAAGGTGAATCTAACTTAATCTAATCTTAGTTTTAATTAAACTAAACAAGATATTCCCCCTTTTCTACAGATAGATATACTGTATATATATTAAAACTGGCCTCCCGTTTGATCGTGGGCTTTTTCATCTTTTCCACGTCATTCACACAGGCGCAGTTTAGGTCAATGGAAAAATCCCTAGTTTTACATGTATGTACATAGTTGTCTATCAATGTTAAATGCAGTAGTATTTAATTTATTAATAATAAGAATTAACGGAACGTAATCTCTGGGTTTTTAAACCTCTCAAGTACGTTTTCCTCTGCTCTTTAACGATTGACAACTAAAGGTAAATAGCACAACAGCTCGGGGGGAAAATATTTCCCACAGTTTTGGGGCAGGGCAAAAAATGATACTCTGTATCATGTAATATGTCCCTTTGCCCAAAGCTCTCTCCACAGATGTCTAGAGCCCTGTGCCGCGACCCTTCTAGGTCGCACATCTTGACCCAATTGTTCTCCACCATCCTCTATTTCCAGGGGAGTCGTTAACTCTAGGGGCACCAGTTTATCTATCGTTTTCATACTGAGATATCCCCTACATTTAATTTTTACAAGTCTTAGCACCCCCTCTGAGTCTGGATGTGTGGAAATCACCTTAGCTAACTTCCACTGGGATCTTGGTTGTTCGGTTTTTACTAAGACCGCATCTCCTATATTTATAACTGATTTGTTGCTGGCAGCCTGAGCCCCATAATGTCTTTCTCTTAGGCTCAAGAGATATTCTTCACTCCAATGTCTATTCCAGATGTCCAATACCCTTTTAAGACGTTGGTATCCCTCGCACAGATGTCCTAGTTCATTAGTTCCAATTGTAGGATCATTTATTTCCCCCTGGATATCCACACAAGGTATTGGATGAAGTTTCCTGCCATGCAACATATGAGCAGGTGTCAGTGCTTCAATTCCAAAGCTAGTATCATCTAAATAGGTTAACCGTCTATTATTAATCCTAGCCTCAATTTCAGTTATCACCGTTCTCAGATCCTCTCTGGTGATCTTAGTTCTGTGTAGAGTTTTCCTTAGGTAGTTCTTTACTATTCCAATCATTCTTTCTGTAAATCCATTTTGCCATGGTGCTCTTGGAGCAATTAACTGCCAGATACAATTTCGGATTCCCAGTGCTGTCTTAACCTTTGGGTCATTAATTATGTTCAAAAGTAAAGGTGCTGTTCCAACGAAATTAGTTCCATTGTCGCTTATTAATCTGGTAGGACAAGACCTTCTAGCAGCAAATCTTCTAAATACATTCAGGAATGTCTCTGAACTGAGATCTTCTGCCATTTCTAGATGGACTGCCCTCTTGTAGGTGCAAGTAAACAAACATATATACCCCTTATGGGGAGTTCCCTCACCCGTAACAGTTATAGCCCCTGTGTAATCAACTCCAGTTACCTTGAAGGGCCTACTAACATTTACCTTATCCTCTGGTAAAGCAGGTGGTCCTGGGTAGTCATATGGCCTTTGCTCATACCTCCTGCATATTATACAGCCTTGGAGATATTTCTTTACAACCGATCTACCCTTAGGGATCCAATACCTTTCGCGGACTCGGGCCAAGGTCTGCGGCACACCTCCATGAAGAGTCAAGTCATGGGCTTCCTTTACAATTAACTCTACAAAATAATCTTTCTTGGGTAGCAGTATAGGATGTCTAGTTTGGAGAGGCAAATCAGCCTTTATTATTCGACCACGGCATCTAATCAGACCCTTTCCGTCTAAGAACAATCCTAAATCTCGGATCAATTTGTTCTTATCAGTGCCTTGACATAAAAGGTTAAAAATCTCTCCATAATACTTCCTTTGTATCCTTCTCAACCAATATTCCATGGGATCAAACTTCTTAAATCCCACTTTCTTATTCAAAAATTTAACTAACCTAGTGGTGTTAATGAGTTGTTTTATAGATGAGAATCTGCTAATGTCAGTTATTTCTGGCTCAGGTACTACTGGATCCAAGTTTACAACACTAACCTCAGCAATACTATACAGTCTTTGCTCAGGCCAATCCTTAGTGAGTAACCATTTAGGACCTTTAAACCACAAGTCATCCTTGATCAGTTTCTTTACTGTGGAACCTCTTGAAAGTAAATCAGCTGGATTTTGTTTAGAGGATACATTCATAAACTTAAATTTAGAAGACATTTCTCTTATAGTCTTCACTCTATTGCGGACGAAAGGAATTTTACTGTCATCCTTCCCTATCCAGTAAAGACAAATTTCACTGTCAGTCCATATATAAATATCCTCAAACTGATTATCCAGAGTAGTGGTTAGATACCTGGCCAATTTAGTTCCTATCTCTATGGAAGCCAATTCCATCTGAGGTAGGGTTCTTCCCTTAATTGGTGCAACTCTGGCTTTGGACATAATAATTTTACTGTCGTGTCCTGTTGCACAATAAGCTACTGCTCCATATGCCTTCTGAGAAGCATCACAAAAAATGTGTAAATGTGACTTCTCGTTGCTGTTTATCATCCTGGGAATACATATGCTTGATGATTTTCCAAATTCCTTCTGAATCTGTTCCCACTGTTCAGCATACGTTTCACCTAATTCTGTGTCCCAGTCTAACTTTTCTCGCCAAGCCTCTTGCACTAAACATTTTCCCCTAATAACTATAGGACTGACTAATCCTAATGGGTCAAATAACATGGAGACCTGACTTAACAGGGACCTCTTGGTGAGAGTGCCGTCGGAGAACTTAATCGGCTTTAAACTTATTTCATCAGCCTTTGTATCCCAGTTAAGACCCAACACATTTAGAGTATCGGGAATGTCAGTATTTGGATAGTCCTTTTGTATTTTATTCCTCAAAAGCTGTGAATTTGTATTCCAGCTTTGTAGCGGCAAATTTGCCTTCCCACATTCGGAATTGGCTACTTCATAAGCCTTCAATACTTCCTTCTCTGTATCAGCAACACCTTGCTAATTATCCATGTAAAAAGCCTGCCCTATTTCTGGGCATTTGGCCCTTTCAAAATGATGCTTCAATGTGTTGCAAAGTAGGAAAGGACTAGCACAAGAGCCAAAGAGCACCGACCGGAAACAGTAGGTTTTCAATGGACTATCCTCATTTTGAGGGTCTTGAGACCAGAGGAATTTTGTAAATATCCTGTCCTCCTCCCTCAATCCTATTCTGAGAAAAGCCTTACTAATGTCTGCTGTAAAAGCATAAGGTTTCTCTCTAAATCTTAGTAATACATTCCCTAACTTCTCTGTTAGTGTAGGTCCACAGTATAGGCAATCATTTAAGCTGGCTGACCCCTTGGAAGCTTTACTGCTACAATTGAAAACTATCCTTATGGGAGTTGTTACTGAATCTTTGCTTACAGCATGATGTGGTAGATAATGTCCCTCTTTATGGTTAACAGGGACTTCAATTTCTTCAATAAATTTATTCTTCATTTGATCCTTTATAATATTATCATATATGGTTAAATGTTCTGGATTGTTTCTCAACTTTCTTAGAAGAGAATTTAACTGAGCTTTAGCTGCTTGGAAATTTGTAGGTAATTCCAAATGGTTTAGTTTCCATGGTAATCCTACCCAATCCTGTCCATCCTTAAATTCCATAGACTGATTATACAAATCCAAAGTTATTTTATCTTCAGGGGTTGGATCTTCATTGTGTATTCCTACACTGTCTAGATCCCAAGGTTTGTGTACAGGTTCAATTTTTTCATCTAACAAGTCATTTATCTGAGTAGGTTCTAATTCTGCACCTATTCTAGCTACCATCAATGACTGTGTGGGGGTAACAAAGACTGAATCTACTAATTTGGCATCTCCTTTGTCTTTCTTGGAAAAAGACAACTGACCCATAATAAGGTTACCTCCTGGACTCTTGAACAACTGTACTTTATTCTTCTTAAAGGTCCTGTGTAAGAATCTTCCACAGTAATCTGATCCAATTATCATTTTTATGGGACCCACAGTATCTGACTTCACATTATGTTTTGCCAATCTTATCCCTGAGCTCTGCAAATTATCAGAGGTTTCCTTTAGTCCCTTTATATAAATACTGGTTTCCATCTAATCCAGTACAGCTGCTGTTATACGACATTTATATCTGCCAAGTTGTATTAAGGGTCTAACTAAATCAAAGGACTGTGCTTCTTTAGTAGTTAAGAACCCTGTAATGGCTAGATTTACCTTGGCGACAACAGGTAACTTTAATTTATCTACAATGTCTGCAGAAATGAAGGTTTTCTGTGCACCTGTATCAAAAAGAGTACATACTAATATGTTCCTATTTTCACTCATTACCTTTACATCAGCAATTGGAACTGCAGCTGGCATCGTTACTGGAGTATTTGCTTCCGCAACTGTCATATTGACACTTGCAGTTTTAGGAACCTCATGTTTCATCATCCTTGGACACAAAGCACTATGATGATTGTCTTTTTTACATTTGAAACAAAGATTTAATTTAATTTTACAATCAGCGGAACCATGTTCGGTATTTATACAAATCATACAACATCCCAATTCCTGAAGTCTCACTATTCTAGAAGCATAATCAGGATACTGTTGGCAAGATACACTGGAATGTTGTTCACCACAAAACACACAAACCTTCTTGTCCTTTACCATGAAAAATTTTACCTCCTTACTTTCATCAGCTTGTCTATCCCTTGTCTTTATTAATTTATCCTCAGATTTTAAAGAGCTAAGAAAAGTACCTATATATTCCTTAGGTACAACCTTACCTGTTCTTGGCTTAGCTTTCCCAGCCAGTTGGTTAGTGGTTCTTTTCCTTATTTCAGCTTTTGGTTTATTTTCAACAGGCTTTACTGTTCCTTGCAAGTGTTTACATAGTTGCATCAAGCCTTCCTCAATCTCCTCACAGGAGAAATTATCCTTCTGGTACCTGCCATACAGAGCGTCCTTAGTTCTTGGTAGAAGTTTTAAGGACACAATTCTAGAAAGCACCCAGTCTGCTGCCTTAACATCTTCGTAAGTACCTAAGGCCTTTAAATTACAACCTATCGCAATCCAAAAACTTTGCAAGGACTCAAAATCATGTTTAGGAATGGGTAATTCAATCAGAGCCTTTAATAATTGGGTAATGGCTTGCTCCTTGTCTTCATAATTCTGCTTAAGGATAGCCAAAGCTGCCTCATAATTGCTTTCCTCCACAGGTAATTCCTTTATCGGTTTGTAAGGCGTCCCTTTGACCTGTCCTAACAGATATGCGAGCTTGCTCACATTAGGGAGATCTGTTCTGTCATGGACTAAGTATTTAAACTGATCCCAAAAGGATTTCCAATTCTGCTCCCCATGAAACTCTGGAAGCGAAATTTGTGGTAATGCAGCCTTATTTGCTTGTTCCACAGCTTTTGTTCCGTTGATAATACTGGCTAATTTAAATTCAACCAGCTTCACTAATGATAGATATTCCTCCAATTTACCTTCAAATTTGGAGGTTTCTGCTTCCTAAAGATCTTTATCATCATCTTGTACAATGGCTGCTTCCAAGTTAGTATAACCTTCCTCGTACTTGGCCCATCTTTCTTTTAATTGGTTCAACGGACTAATTAATTTCTCCTTAGTTGGAGGTGTTTCCTCTAAGGACTGTCTACAGTCCAGTATAGCTCTCGTTACCCATCCTGCCTTACCACTAGCTGATTTTTGCAACAAGGAAATAGACATTGTTACTGATTTCTAAGTTATGGGAGTACAACC
>JAGKTI010037124.1:0-10951 GCA_018397915.1 Birgus latro
AAGCTCGTCTGTAAGTTGCGAAATTGTGTCATCGGATTGAAGGGGTTAAACCATATCCATCTTCATCATCATCATCATCATCATCATCATCCCACTCCTTACTCCCACCGAAAATTGGGGTGGGACTGGATCCAGGAACAAGGGAAGTGAAAGGCCAAAAGCGGGGAACTATCATCAGCATGCCCAGCCAGACCTAAAGGCGAGTATTGATTTAATATGCAAAATAAACTGCCAACGGACAAGTGGCGGGAAGTCTTCTGTCTAACAAATATACGACTCAGCCATACTCTCGGTGGCTTAGGGTAGTACTTTCTGTTTAGCGATTTATTTTGCATGTTGCTCATTTTTATTCGTATATATTTTTCATTCTTAAGAACTTACCGTACGGTACATAGTTTGCATCGGTGACGTTATGAAAATGTACAGTAATAGACAAAATAAATCGCTTAGGCAGAAGTAGCACGAAGTCCGCTGCGGCGGAGTACGACTTGCTACCTTGGCTGCCCAGACATTGAGCAAGTTTCTTTATTACGGGACCTGTGACGTCAGCAGCAGCTCAGCCAATCGCCGACCACATTGCACATACCCCCTATAGCCCACGATTCTAATCTTATCTACGACACCTCATTTATTGTGTGCTGTATATTTTTGCAATCGTCTTTTGTTAATTAAACTGAGTGTGCTAAGTTGCAGCTTCGTAAACATTTGGTTGCAATGTTTTCCTGAGTTGCTGCCCTTGCCTGGGAAAAGTGTCGTACCGTTTAAAACACGTTCTCTCTGAATTCCAACTAAATAATTTAGACAGTAAAAAAGCTCGATGATGATGAAATTGGTGGCGTGTCCAATGTTTATACAAGAAGAAATTTGTCCTTTTGTGATATAACGTTAGCCGTATTATTTCTCCACATGTTGTAGTTGAGTTTGGTCAGTGTTTCTCCTTGGAGTTTTCCCTGGGCCCTGCGCTCCTGAGGGGAGGAATTTTAAAGGATGATGAGGTGATAGTAAATCTGGCAGTTGTTTCTCCGAGAGGTTGAGTTTTGATTTTGCGTTGAAATTAGGGGGGTTTTTATGTACAGTCGGAAGCAACAATCGGTATCCGTCCAGCAGATAAGAGCCAAGTGCCTGTTATGTGTTATCAGCTTCCACTGATCCGCATGTTTCCTCTGTGCATTCACCCTCACTCTTACCTTACACCTGTATTGTAGCTTTCATTCTCACATTCACAGGATTAGTCACTGGTCCTCGTTTTAACTGGCGGGGAGATACCGATTACAGCTATCGAGTGAACCGTATCGTCCATTTTATACAGTATGTAGGTAGGATGTTGTATCAAAAGCTGAGAGGTTCTGAAGAGAGTGATGTTTTGTATTAAGACTGCTTGCGTAGGCCTGTTTAATTAAGCTTATCATTAACCTATAGCCAGTAGATCGAAGAACGGAGGAGGCGTGGACAAGTGCTTGGTTTCAGGTACACATGTTACTTTGTGTCTGGTCCAGCGAGTTTCAAAAGTTGCTTTTTGAATGAAATTGCTAATAATGAGTTATTTCACCATGATATGGGACATTTAATTCCGTTATTAAAGTCAGATTGGTACTGCGGCCAAAGTTTTATCTTTCGAGAATGTTAACTCTTATTTGCCGGTAACCTTGACCTGGCCATACCCAAACATACTGACCAGACCTAACCTTATACGCTAATTCAACCAAACGGACCAAATGTAACATAACGCAACCTGACCCTGACGCAACACAGCATCCCCAACAGATCAATTAGACGTAATCTGATGTGGCTTAACCTAACCCTAAGAAATGAACCAGACCTTAAAATGACGACCTAACCTAGCCTACCCCTGACATACTAATCAAACCTAATCAGACCTAATCTAACCACACTTTCCTTAACCCTAACAGACTAACGTACCGTAACCTAGCCTCACCTAGACCTCATGGAAAAGAAAAATGCCCAAATCGACTGCATTTCTCAAATTTGCGTCCAGGACAGGTTATTGACCAGCTATGGCCTAAATAGCTATATCAGGAGGCAAATTTCCCTTCCCTTTTCCTCACATCCCTCTCAGGCTTAGAAGTCAAGAATATGAGTTTGGAATTAGATTTACATAACATCTGACGTCAAGACACCGTAATAAATTCTTAAAAGGTTACACAATATGTCAGGGCTTGCTGACTTGCTGTACCGTTGTAGTCAAAAGTTTGCCGACATTTCCCCATGGGCTGTGGCGATGGAAGGTGTTACACCGTACGAAATATTTTCAAGTGATACCAGTAAGAAGCACGTATCTAAAGAGTATGAGAAGGAAGGATAATCTCTGACGTTAGGGAAGGAATGAGAATTACAGAAATCAGAACATAATGCAGTTAGAGAATTATCACCTAACTTACACTTAGCTACAGGTTGGCCCGAGTTCCCCGTCCAGCCGCGACCCAGGAGGAGAGACACTGAACTGAGCTTCCCTCTTTTATTCCTTTGATTTCCATCTCCACATCCCATCGATAGAAGGCAAAACAGAGCCTGTCAGAACTCTAACCTGTGGGTCAGAGGTCATCACAGCTACTCGCGTTATTTTATCCAGCACAGTGTAAATGGACGGTTAACAGCATCGGTATATAAAAAATAGATAACAGAGAGCCATGCCTGTTAAATAACATCACCTTCATTGTTAGCTTTTTTTTTTTTTTTATTGTTTACTTCAGTGCTATCCTTCAGTGTTTCCATCTTATGGCGGTGAGGTGAGGGTGGTGGTTGGGTGAGGATGGGGAAGTTAGGAAGTGCTGGTAAGAATATTTGACCACTCAGCTTCGTCAAGGCCTTACCTCCGACCCTAACACACACACACACACACACACACACACACACACACACACACACTGCTCGCTGGCGCAGTGGTAGCGTTCTCGCTTGCCATCTGGTAGACGGGAATTCGCGCCTCGCTCAGGTTGCGAAAAGTTTCACTGACGAAGTGGGTGGTTACTGTCCCCCTTGAGCAAGAGGATGGGTGTGTGCGTGTGTGAAGGTCACAGCCTTGCCCATAGATCGGACTATATGAGCTCTCAGCTCCCTTCCGGGAGGGTAAAAGCTGACGATCACTACCCATTAAGTGATCCTGACCGACCCGGTGAGTTACACACACACACACACACACACACACACACACACACACACACACACACACACACCGTTCGCTGGCGCAGTGGTAGCGTTCTCGCTTGCCATCTGGTAGACGGGAGTTCGCGCCTCGCTCAGGTTGCGAAAAGTTTCACTGACGAAGTGGGTGGTTATTGTCCCCCTTGAGCAAGGGGATGGGTGTGTGCGTGTCTGAATGTCAAAGCCTTGTCCATAGATCGAACTATATGAGCTCTCAGCTCCCTTCCGGAAGGGTAAAAGCTGACGATCACTACCATCAAGTGATCCTGACCGACCCGGTGAGTTACACACACACGCGCTCGCTCGCTCGCAGCTATGTCAGTGAGACCTGGGACATACACGGAGCCCCCCCTCACCTCACCTCTGTTTGCCATTCCAGTCACCATCCACACTTCCTTTAGTGGGACGGGGGAGAAAGTGAATACCATAGCGGGTGGGTATGCGTGGGTACTGGGTGGATGTATGTGGGTAGTGGATGGTTACTGGGTGGATATGTATGGGTACTTTATGGGTAGTGTTGTGGATGTGTGTGGGTACTGGGAAGATATGTTGATAATATGTCAGGGGTGGCCAAACCCTCAGGACCTAAGAGCCGAACACACCAATTTCGGAATATCTGAGACCCATCAAATATGGACAGCATTTCGTAAACTTTGATTCTGGCTCTATATAGACCTAAATTCGTGTAATTCTTTCACATACCGGAACTGTTTCCTTCCAAACAGTTATTGATGATACTGCATCTTGTATTGCATAAATAATGGATCCTAGAACCGATATGTTATTCTTATTCCATGTTGTAGCATATACTTGAAAACAGTGAGTTGGTAGATAGTTCGTGCTGAAGCATCGGTTGGACAGCAGGGACGTAAACCAGTGCTATCTGGCCAGTCTAACTTTGGCCACCCCTATATTGTGCTGTGTGAGTGGATGGCGTGTTGTGAATACTGATCAGGTATGTTGTAAGAATTTTGATGTTGTAGGAAGTGGCTTGGTTCTGTCAGTAAGTTATGTATGATAGTGTTGTTGCCATTATTAAGAAGCACAGTGATTAGGCTTTGTTAGGATTCTTTGTGGCTACAGTGTCGAGCAGAGAGCTTCAGTGAGAATTACATTAGCTCAGCGTGTTTATGACAGGAATAGCTCTTGTATTCTGTTCCACGTAATCTCATACCATTTTATTCAGCTGAGTGTACGCCATGGGAGCCTGAGAGTTACCAAACTATTACCGAATGGCTATTGTAATGTTTGAGGCGATTGTATGGGCATTGTTTATAATTACCTAGTTAATGGACGCACTTGTGAATTATTCTAGCTACAACTGTAAGACTACGTTATTTCTCCCTGCTTAGGAAATAATTTTTGTTGCCGTCAGAGGTATATGCTCACTCTGCTGCCAGACGATTTTACGGAGTGGAGGAAAACCTTTGGCATATGAGCTACGTGGAATAATCGTCTTCTAGTGAAAATGGTGAATGACATGGATGAATGTAGAAAACAGAGTGCAAGTAAATGTAACTAAATCCACAGTTAGCCAGTATATAAATTGTCCTTGAGATGTATAAACAAGGAGCAAGAAACCATTGCACAATCTCTTGGCACCTGACACTTATGAAATGCCAGTTTAAAATTACAACTCAGCACAAAATGGCAGTGGACGGGGTGGCATTAGAGATAACAGTTTAATGAGTGGGAGGCACCACTTCCGGCTTCTCCACCAAAGCGAACGAGTGGAGTGATTATGTGGCTGGCAGGAGAGAGGAAACTGGAGTGAGCAGGATCTTCAGGGTGAGCTGATGATGGCGACGAAGGGGTAGGCTACAGATTTTGGAGGTTGGGGGTGGCAGGGAGGAGATGCAGATATCTTGAACGCCAAATAAAGAGAGGGCGTATAAGTAAAAGGCAAAGTGTGTGTGTGTGTGTGTGTGTGTAATAAGTGACGCACTAACAGTTGTGCCACTTGCTAAGGTACCCTAATTGGCACATGACATGAACAGTTTTTAATCAACATATTTAAAAAAAAATCCTGAACGTTCACGGACAGGATAATTTTATATTATTGTTGGCTATATCAGCTAAGTTGGTTGGATATTCTGGTGAGTATAGGATTCTTACTTTTGAACTAGCGAATACTTACTGTATTTGCCTCTGTACAGATTTATCGATAATTTCTTAACTTTAAACACTCAGATGTTATAAGAAGGATGGAGGTAGCTGTGGTAGTGGAGGTGGTGATATTGCTCGTCATGATGGTGATGGTGGTGTTAGTGGTAATGTTGATGATGGTTGGGATGACCCTTAATGGTAGATGTAGTAGTGCTGGTGGTAGTGATGATGACAACAATGACAGACACTGATTTGTCAAAATTTGTAAGGCTTTTGGTGGGTCCACAAGTTCCAGATAAAGTATAAAGTGAATCAAGAGACTGTAGAGGGGGATCCATACATAACGGTGCAGATCAAAGAAGTAAGAATTAATGCAGGATGAGAAGTGTAAGTGGTTGGCCCTGGTGGTACCCTGAGCCAATCACAGGCCAGGCACGTTCCTTGCCCAATACACCGCTGCCAGACGTACGAACACTTTCACTGTGTGTGTGTGTGTGTGTGTGTGTTTAAAGTTCATCTGTTGTTCTCCAGTTAGTGTGGTCTGTCCCGAGAGTTCAAGGATGGTAAATGATAATGCAGGTTATAGTTTAATGTTATATATTAATGAGGACATTTCAGCTTGAAGTTAACAGTAGTCGGTTGTGCCTAAGAAAAGTATTTTAAATATGATGTGGAGAAAATGCTGAGGTGCTTAGGTAAAAAAAAATGTCTGCTGATATATAAACTTAATGGACGTGGTTATTGTGAAGTTCATGGAGACTGATTCGTCAGTGCTGAATAAACTCGTCTGGTGTTAACATTAACAGGATTAAATCAGAATTATGGTGAAGGAAATCAAGACAGCTATTACAGTAGTAATCATGTTCAGGATCCGAATTTATAAACTCTCTAAAGTTTAAGTCGTGTAGGCTATAAGATTTTATTACTTTTCATTCATACAGCCACCAAAAATTCACAATGTGATCAGAATGAATTTTTAGGTGAAAGAATACAAATAAAACGATCTGTGATAATAATTGGCTGTCTTGGAGACTTGCTTCCAGTGAAATTTGGTCAGCATATATTATAAACACGATCTCAGTTCCTTCGTGGCTGTGGAGTGTGGAGACCAATAATCAACCCGTCAGTACCTGAGCACTCTCCCAAGCTGTACATAATCCTTTGAGGGTAACAAGAAAAAAAGCGTCTTCGTTGTGAAGTGATTAATGAAAATTTACTATAGTTTCTGTACAGAGAGAGCTTTGTTAGTTGAATAAAATCACCAGGCTTTAGCAAAAATAAAACCTTGCCACCGTACTGAAATGATTAAGCCAATAAAAGAATTTGGGGTTGGCAAGAGAAAAAAGTTTTACTGAAAGTAACCATGTTCAGTTTTCCCTTAGCACCTGGTATTCCCTTCAGCCCGAGTACGTCATTTAACGTCCATTCTTGCTGATGCCACGATTTTGTTTAAACTTAGGAGAGGCTTTCGACGTGGAGAGGTAAGGCACATCCCTCAGTAAACCTTTCACCATTAGGGTACTCTCCTAAACTCAGTGATATCGCCGGGTGGTTGCTTAAAAAAAAAAAAAAAAAAGCGATGGTGGTGACGGAGTTAAGAATGTGAGACTGAGTGAGGGTCAAGGGGAAGGAAATCGTCCTAGAGGGAGTCACAGTGCGGGAAACACCTTCGCCACTGTGCATCAGTGGGCCGTTGTGTCTTAACATCAGTGGGCGCGTTATGCCAATGTTTGTACGAGAGGTGAGGGGTGGGGAACTGAGATGAGGTGAGGTAAGGTGTAGTGTACTGTAGTTTAGTTTAGTTTAGTTTAGTGTAGTGTAGTATGGTGTGGTGTGCTGTGGTAATGGAAGGGTGTGTTACGGTGTTTGCGGTGTATGATGTGCTGTTGTAAGAGAAGATGTGTATGTGGGGGGATAAGGGGAGGTGTGATGTGGTGCGGCAGATTGAAGTGCCACACAGTGGAAGCCGTTATACGTCCATACTGAGGGTTCCTTCTCTCTGATAGCCTGCCGTAGTTAATTTTGTATTGTGTTCGTGCGATTTGTAAGGTATTAGACAGAGCTGAATGTATAAATTTAATATCAAGATCATTAACATGTCACAGTATTCTCTCAGTGGTAGTGTTATGAGAGTATAATTATCGATGGAGTTGGGTGTAAATTATTACCTGTATATTTCCTGCATGTTGTAAAAGCCACTGAGATAAGTGGGGACTGGAAACATCCCCTCCATGTCTTGGCGTTGAGATGTGGTCACCCCCTCTGAGATCCCTTGTGTATGCATCTCCGTAGCTCCAGCCACACGACAGGCGGTGGAAATGAAACTGGGAATTGGGTCATTTCTGATTTATAGGCAATCCTGGTGGTGACATCGATGGTACTCGTATGTCTGTATACTCTGTTCACTTTAAGTATGTGTAAAATTGCCGTCTTTCCAACTTGAATGTTCAACTGTAATAAGATATTAACACTAGAATATGGCACTAGGTGCGAGGAAATTGTATAGAAATGGTGCAGGGTTGTAGCATTGTTTTATTCTAGCTTTGAGCTGCAGGAACTACGCTAGAAAAGAACGAAAATCTCCACCAAGTTAAAGTGAATGAACTATAGTTAGTGTATAATAGAATGAATTTATCTTCCCTCCTACCCGAGGCGCGAGTGTAGTTACACATTTTCCGTGAGTGTCCCTGGAGAGAGCTGGGTCCCACGTCCATTGTTTACTGGAGTGGTTGTGACGGCCCTGAAAATACCTCACACGGAGATATTTTGGCCCAAGCCTTATCACTCGCATCATTCCTCTCGCCACGTCACCAGCCTCCTCTCTCCATACCTCAGTTAACCTTCCTTGTGTCCTCATCCATCCCTGCTTCACCTGTCCATCTCGGTCTCCATATATTCTTTATCCCTCCCAGCAACCTTATCCTTGACAATCCCCCCTTCCCTCCCATCCCTGTCCCTCACACAATCATCCCCTTATTTCTCCCTCGATTATTCCCCTCCTCCTCCCCTGCGTCTTTCTTCTCTCATCCTTCCCCCCCCTTCCCTTCATTTTCTTTCCTCCTGTGTACCATCTCCCACCTAGCCTATGCCTCTCACGCTCCCTCCGTTTGTCTCTTCAAGTTCTTAAGTGGCCTGGGAGATTTCGTTACACCTCTTGTTTCCCGACGTATTCTTCCCAACTCCATATTCCCTTGCAAGTTGATGATGTAAATTAAATCGATAGCAAAGCGATATAAACAAATAACACACAAGAGAATGATAAGATGCAAGCTACGAAACCATCCTTGCCACTTGGAATACTGTCTTCATTCTCGTGGGCAGTGGACGCTTTCTGGCTCCTTTAGTGATTTATTTTGCACATAATGGCGTAATGTTTCTTGTGTGTTATTCGTGTCTTTTTAAATACCGACATTTCGCTGATAACGTGCCACCGAATGTAAACTTCCCATTCCATATGTACAGTACATACGAATTGGGGAGGAGCAGCTGGTAGAAGGCTCCTGATTTGAGAATATTGCCCGTTGTCTCTCTTTTCATCCCAACCCCACCCTCCCTCATCCGCCCCCGTCCCTCATCCCCTACCCATTCCTACCTCATCTATCTTTCTTCATTGCCCTCCTCCCCTTCCCAGTCCACTCCCTTGACCCATGGACTGTATCTTCACCGACCAATATATCTCTTCGTTCCTTATATCTCTTTCCTCGTTCTCCCCCTCCTTCGACCCCGGTACTTTCCACTGCCTAGTCACCTCTCATCCCATCCACGTGTCCCCTTGTATCTGTCCCTATTCTTCTCCATATATTCCCACGTATCTCCATGTGTCCCCTTGAATCTACTTTACCTTTTTCACTCACACCATCGTTTTCGACTACAATGCCTCTCTCTTCCTATACTCCTCTTGAATCTTCTATCTTCCTCCCATTCTCCTCTGTCCTCCCTTCCTCCTCGGCCCCTATCCACCCCCAACCTGTCCTTCCTCATCCTTTACGTCTCTTCCATGGTTTCTTTTCCTCTTCCCTCTCCTTTATAGCCTCTGTACCCTCCTCCCAGTCCTCTCCTCGACCCGCTCTTATTTCTGCCCATTTCCTTGCTTCCTTCATCGCCTACTCGAATATTCAAACTGATTTTCTTGAAGTGAAACGGTGTGACCATCGCCAAAATAAAATATTGAAGATTAATCGAGGGTGAATGACATGTAAGCTAAATCTCTTATGTCTATACCTTGCTTCACCTCCTACGTCTGTTTCTTTGTTTCCTTCCCTCTCTTCTTTTCTTGCCTTCAGTTCTCTCCCCTCACTCCTCCTGCTGCCACCCCTTCCCTCATCTCTTCCCCCACCGTCACAGGCGAGTGCCCCTCCCACCACAACTCAAAAGATTCTCACACGGTCCTTCTCCGACTCACCGTCTATTCACATCATGTTCATAACCTGGAGCCTCGAAGTGCGGAGAAAGTGTCCAGTATTAGCCAGAACAGTGGTCAGTAAGTAAGAAATATACGAGTAAGTGAGAAAAATAGTCCTGGCATGTGATTATGAACGGATATCCGATAAACAAGTGTAAAAATAAAAGGGGATGGAAAAAGAATCATGTGTGAATGATTATGTGGGCCATTTCACTGGCTATGTTGTTAATGATTGTCACACTTTTTTGTTTTCTCCTTCTTTTACTCTGGATCCTACCCACCCCATCTTTTTAACTGAGGATTTGGGATGAAGATGATGATGATGATGAAGATAAAGATAAAGTCCTGTGGTTACAAGGTGTCAGTGAAACGATCAGTATGCACAGTCTCATTAAGAGGCGCCTCCCTTAAGATGGACAAATAGTGTAGGGAGAACAATATATATAAAATCGTACATTGCCGAGGTAGTATTCTCAGGCTCCTGTGACCACTCTCACCTAAATAAAACCGTCTGGTGTTAGGAGGAATGGAATACTCCAGGTACTAGCGTTGTCTCGAGCGTGAGAAGGTAATAAACATTGCCTGCAGCTCCGTCACTACAATATATATCTGCGAGGCCAACCCCAACGTGAATCACACTGTCTGGCCGAGACAAGAATAAAACAAAAAAGAAACGAGAATAAAACACTAACGAAACAAGATTAAAACAAGCAAGAAACAGCAATAAAACAATAACGAAACGAATGAAACAAAAAAAGAAAAAACAAAAGAAAAAAACAAAAAAGAAACAAGACTAACAAAAAAGAAAAGAATAAAACAAATAAGAAACGAATAAAACAAAAAAGAAACGAATAAAACACTGTAATGACAAAAATCTAGTTAAGAGTGAATAAACGTAGGTAAAAAAGAAAAAAAATAGATTGTATAACACGTATAATAAAGGTTGATGATTTGGTGGAATGTGGTGTTCAGACTGTGGGTGTTCATGCTTAGTTTGTGCTTGTATGTGCTCAGTGTGCGGTAATGTGTGCTGATGATGCTGTAAAAAGTGCTGGGGGATAACTGTGCTGCTCTGTGTGGTTTGCCTTGGATGTGTTCAGTGTATGACATGTCCCGTTCATAATTTAGCCTCCCCCTTTAACGATGACTTCTGGTTTTTATGGTTGCCACCAATTTTGTTTAGCCTAGGAGATATCCCCCCAAAGTGAAGGGGTTAACCCGTTTAAGACGTAAAATTGTTATTATTATTATTATTTGTTATTATTATTATTATTATTATTA
>JAGKTI010037127.1:0-10950 GCA_018397915.1 Birgus latro
ATGGCAATCTGTACATCATCCACATCATCAACCAATAGATCTCGTACATATAGTGACGTGTGGCAATTGTAACTCAAAATAATATGCACAGCACAAACTACAGTAGTGGGTTGTCTGCGATGTCTCTCCTGTGTTTCCATATACGAGAGAAAAACTTACGTTGCTTGGCCATAATTAGAGCACTTAGAAGAGGATACCTTAACTCTATCAAGCATAAATCATTACTAGATGTTTTCCTAACTCCCAGCAGTTGCTTAATACACCATATATACAGTTTGTTCATAGGCTTTATACAAGGTGACCGAAAGTGAATGCAACCCATTACACTAAGAAGACGTAGGGGCATCATTCATGGGAAACAATGGTTCCAGAAGGATGGGGCCACCCTACACACTTCCAACCAAACGTTGATGTGGCTGCGGCAACGATTCGGGGATCGACTGATCAGTAGGTGTGACCCTGAGCGGGCCCCACATTCACCCGACCTGGATCCCCGAGACTTCTATCTGTGGGTTATCTGAGGGATCATGTTTATGAAAACTATCCCCAGTCAATCAGAGACCTGAAAACAGAAATCACAGCCAACCCAGAGAGGAGCGTGTCCGCGTAACTGACAATTTCGCGGCCGCATTTAGGAGTGCCTGCGACGTCGAGGCAGTCACTTGGAACACATTTTGGGAAAGGTCATAAAAACAGACCATTTGAACTGCAGAACCCAAACTTTCAGGACTGCCTTGTTATCAACTCAGTTTAACATGAATGCAAAAATAAAGCAAATATCTTATCAGTGGTATAAATGACATACACTTTTATGGGTTGCCTTCATCTAGGGTCACCCTGTATCAACATTCAGCCATGACTCACATCGGTATAAGATCGTAGACATAAAGGCAGCCTAAAAAATCCTTCTCTTAACCCCAAAGGGGACCTCATTGTTTTTGATTATGGATGAAATAAATTTAAGAACACGACACACCTTTTGTGCTTGTAACGGCTGTGGTTGTGGACCCATCATCGGTACACTGTCAAGGTACACGTAATGTTCACAAGATTGTATAACTACTTCATTTACATGCAAAGCCTGTCTGTCTGTCTGTCTCGCTCCCACTTATGACAGAGAATTTTGTTTTACTCATATTGATCCTCATTCCATATGAGTGGGCCAGACAGGTAGGTGGGGCCAAGAAGAGAGGCAAGGCAGGCTGGGCCAGACCATGCAGGCTTGCTGGCAAGCAGGCAGGAAGGTATGCAGTGCCAAGGCCAAGGCCAGACCCAGAGTAGAGAGGCAGATGGCGCCAGGCAAACAGTCAAGCAGGCAGACCCAGAGCCATGCAGGCAAGCAGGCAGGTAGCCAGGGCCAGACAGAAGGGCAGGCATGCAGGCAGAGCCAGAACCAGAACAAGGAGAGGGCAGGTAGGCAGGCAGGCAAGCCAGCCAGCCAGCCAGCCACCCAGCCAGCCAGCCAGCCAGCCAGCCAGCCAGCCAGCCAGCCAGCCAACAAGCAAGCAAGCAAGCAAGCAAACAAGCCAGCAAGCAAACATATACCCGAGCAGGCAGGCAGGCAGGCAGGTCTTGAAAACAATCACAAGAACTACCTTGGGAAAACAGACAGAATCCCTGAAAACTGTCTAAAATCTCTTCATCAGAACAACTGTGTATTAAGTTAGCCCAAGCCGGGTCACAGCCTAAACCAACGCACATATGGATGTTTCAAAAATTACAAAACAAACCCTTAAAAATAATAACAGGATGTACTAAGACCACAAGTATAAATCGGCTACATCAAGAAACAAAAAAAATCCACTCCATGATCATTCGAACACAGTACACCCTCCAATTCCACAGGTCAGTGTGAACCAAGGTTTTAGTGAACTTGGAATCCATGCACTGTGATCTGTAACTAATAAAAATCTACAGTGTTAACTAACCCTCTTGCCTGACACTACCTTACATTCTGAAGACTTTCTACGATCCAACCTACAGTACTGATATGCATCTTAAGGGCCTACTGTATAGAGGCAAAGCAGACATATGACAAGGACATGAAAGACGTTCAAAGGAGTGCAAAACATTGGAAAAAGAAAACACCCTGACAGACCTCAATTAAGCGTACCAAAAACCTTATCTTGCCCCAGCTGTACTACAGTTATGCTTCCTGAGAGCATAATGCAGACATAAGATAAACTTAATGCAGACATAAGATAAACTTAATGCAGACATAAGATAGTTTAGAGAGACTTAAGGGAATTAAAAAGTGAGAAAAACTAACTATACAGACAGATTCAACCACCAGGGGCAGTAATGAACAGGATGCCACACAACCGGAATGCTTTTTCCGCACATATGATGTTCTTGGTGCCACTTTTTCCCCAAGCACTAGGAATCCAAGCACACAGAGCTTGTGCACATAGTCTACTGTATGTGAGGCACACAGTTTATTGCTTCAGTTCAAGACCCACCCCTTCCTTGTAACTTTCTTGCATCACCCCCACTCCGCAATGAAACAAAAAATGAACAACTGCCCAACACTGCATAGAATACCTTACCCACATCCCTCTTCCTCCACCCAGCACTACAAATTACAAACACATACGTAAAAACATATCCACAACAACCTTCCAAAACATTCAACAAAACAGCAGCCTTCATCAGCCACCATACGCCATATACCTCTCAGAAACTACCCAGAGTCACGAATACAACTACAGTAATCACACTGTGTTGTCACTGCCCTTCTCTGCCACAATACCAACACAAAATATGACTAAAAAAATAACCCACTACTCCCATACAACAATGCAACCCCCCTACAAACACATCATGCGAATAAATCTCATGCACCATACAACCACAACATAGTCCTCAACCTCTGGAAGCAACCATTTGAAGTGGACAGTTTCCTGCAGTCCAGTGAGTCCATGTCCAGATATGCCTGGTATTGCATTAATAAAAACAAATGCACTAATATATAAGAGAAAATTAAATCTAATATGTATAATAAATGACTAAAGAATAGGCCTTATGAAGCCTTCTGTGCTACCTATTATATAGCCAACTGCCATTATCTTTCCTTCGCCCTGTAGAACATCCGTGTACAGTCCAACGAGTCTATGCTGTCACTGTTTGAGGCTTCACGACTATGCTACCTCGCCCCTGTGGTCAGAGATGGCCTAGTTACAACCATATCCTTCGGGGTAAGTATCTCCACTAGTTCACATCAGGTGGACATCAGAAGCATACACTACAAGAGAGGCACACACACACACACACACACACACAATGCACTCTAATACAAGTACACACACTCAAAAAAGTGTCGTTACAGGGGGGGGGGGGTCCGATGAGTTTTGTACTGAACAATCCAGCTGTCTGGGTAGGGCTGGAGGAAGGCTGTTATCAGACGTTTCATTCGTGGTGTCAGTTTGTATCGCGCAGAAGGTGTAACGGTACTTTTCTGAGTGTGTGCACATTTTTTAAAAGATAGTATGGTGCCCCTGTTTATATAAATGGTATACCATCTCAACTACCTCGTGTGTGTGTGTGTGTGTGTGTTCGATATACGAGCCTCGTGTATTGCAGGTGTTGCTGACGAGGAGATATGGTGCCTACTTATACACCACCGTGGCTCCCATCTGGCTCCTACACATCATTGGCTGCGTCACATTATACTTCACTGATGACAGCTTTAGGTGAGGCAGAGGAAGATCGTTACTATGGAGGGAAGCGGATGCTGTTTCTGACAAAAGAGATAGAGGGACAGATAGACATAACTAGACAGACATACAGATAATGCAAATACGTAGTCCACATCATCAGCTACATCACTTGTCACTTAGCCGATGACCATTTGGAGTAAGACAGAAGAGGTACAGTACTTGCTCAGCAGTGACAGAAGCCTGAGTGTTAATACTGTTCCCATTACCCTTTTTCTGGTTGACAACTCTAGTATTCTCTATGCCAGACAGTTTTATTCAGCTGAAAGTGTTATGGAAACTTACCAGTGTCCATGCTGGTGACATTAACCTATTCATGAACATCACAGTGTGGTGTTCAAATAAAGCTTAAGAATTCTATTCAGCTAAAAAAGAATTCTTGAAGCCTCTGTGTTAATACCTGTACTGCCATCGCTAACCCTCTGATGGTCAATAGAACTGTACAGTAGTGCCGTAATACAAAGATTATTTCATTTTCCTGAGAGTGAGTCACTGAAGCCTGAGTGTTAATACTGTCTTTATTAAACCTCGTATGGTGGAGTAACTCGAGTATTCTATTCCATCAAATTCTGGACAGTTTTATTCGAGTGAATGACTCGATGGAACCTGAGTGTGCCCCTCGGTACAAGGCCATCCCTCAGTCAAAATAAAACCGTGTGAGAACAGCAAGAATAAATTAAGAATGAGATCACCCAGATTCAAGAAATTAATACATGTGTTTATCTTGCTCCGAGACCTTTTCTAAATTAAATAAAACTGTCTGACAGTTGCAAGAATAAACTGAAAATAACATCAACCAGGATTCAGAGGTCTAATAACTGTTTACTTTCCAACATTTGTGGAAATGTCATGATGATGTGCATGACGGGTTAGTAACTGTCTGTTTTTATCATTCTGCATTTGTGGTAGTGTGGATGATGTGTTCATTAATATCCGTTTTTACCATGCTGCATAGGACAAGACGATATGGAAGTGATTTGTTTGTGGCCACCCTTTATAGGATTATAGCATCTGGCTATAGATAGATAATGCTGCATTTGTGAATTGGTGATGATGATGTGATTGATGGGTTATGGTAACTAATATCCGTTTTTTGCCATGCTGCATCTGTGGAACTCTGGTTATGCTGTGGATAACGCGGACCGCCAAAGTGACCGCATTGCAGTCACGCTGTCATGCATCATCGTCATGGCCAGTCTCTTCTCCCAAGTGGCCGTCACTGCCCCACTCTCCGCATCACCTAAACTCATTGACATTATCTTCTTCTATTCACTCCTTCGTCTCTTTCACGTTTTCATGCACCATGCCATCTTCACCTGGTTGCAAGGCTATGTGAGGCGCCAGAACCAGAAGGGCTTGAGAGAAAACACAGACGCCATGGACAAGAAGGAAAATGCAGAGAACAAGAAAGAAAATGTGCTCACGGTTTCCATAACCTCCAGTGGCAAGAAAGTCAGGTAACCGATTCATTTTTATTTTTTTTTAATGAATTCACAAATATTTTTGGTTACCATATTTACAAATGTTTTCGTGCACCGTATTCACAAACTTTCTCAGTTAGCTACCATATTCACGGTCTGTAAGTACCGTACAGTATTTGCAGACTTTTTACAGCACTATATTCAGTACGTTTCTTTAACATTGCATTCACAAACTTTTTTTCAGCACTATATTCACTAAGTCTCTCGAACACTGAATTCATAAACTTTCTTGGCATCCGTACTATATTCACACGCTAAGTGGTATGGTCACAACCTTTGTTGAGTTAATGTTGTGTTGAAAAGTATCTGTTATCCTTTTCTTTTCACTCTGATAGCTGCCAAATATATCATAAACAAACAGGTGCAGTTCCTATGTCTCCTCTACCGTACTTTGTTGGTGCCATTCCTCCATGTCCTCCCCCTTCTGACTTCTCATGCTTTATAAAATTTCTTTAGGTGTTCTTCTGCTGTCACTGGTCTCAAAACTATCATGGCATTCAGTCCTGATAGCATCCCATATGCTCTAAATAACTGTGTATTTATGCCAACTCTCTGCATAGGCAAACTTTACTTACTCTGGCCTAAGAACTGTTATGGTGCACAGTCCTTACAGCATTCCATTTGTTGTTCTTGAGGACTGTGCATCTGTGCTTAGGCCAACTTCTCTTTATGTGTCTCGTTGCATCTTTACTTCGTGCGGGAAGTTTGCTTTCATTTAGCCTGTCCAAGATGGGTGAGCACATCCACCCCTCTAAATATCACCTAGTTACTTTAATCTCTCCTAACATCTGAATTTATAATCAACAGCTATCTCCCTGCTTGCATTCCTCCAGTATAATGGCAGGCAGGTAGCACCTGTAAACCTCCACACTCATCCCTGTTCTGTCCATATCCCTACTGCAAGAATTGACTGGTACTCTATATTTCACACACATATGCAGCTGGGTATGTCTGGAACTGTCTTCTTCTCACTGTCTTTTCCAATACTTTTGACATCAAATCTAAATGCAGTGTGTTCAGGCATTTTGATGGAAATTGAGCTGCATTCCTCTTTCTCCTTTTTTTTTTTTTCCCTAAATGAAGACTCATTCTTTTGGCTCTCAGTCTTGGGTTTTTTCTCTTTCCATTTAAGAAAACTAAAAATATGACCAGACCTAATTAAATCTGACAATCACTGCTAACTGGACCAATTTATTGTAAAATCTAGCTAAGATTCTTTACTACCACATCCCCAGAGACCTGCATCATAATAATGGCTTTGGTAGGAACAATCCAAAGTCTCTTCCAGCGTCAATCCAAGTTTCTCCTTGGCCGGCCAGTGCTAGTGAGGTGCAAGACATGAACAGCAAGAGAGTGGTGAGAAACTACGACAGGATCTTCAGCAAGGTCAGCCTCAGTCTGGGATACATCACAGATGCCATTTGGATAGTTTGGCTTAGTTACAACGTACAGAGGAACAAAATCTCCGGTGAACAGGACGAGTGCTATGAAATGTGAAAGAAGGATGATGTACGAGTATATGGGAGGATGGCTGTGGTGTAATCAGAAGCACAATAGGCCAGCAGCTGGACTGTCTCTGGTTCAATTCCTAGGTCAACCATGAGATCATTTAGGCAAGGGTCCTCTAACATATTTGCACCACCACCACACTGTACCACCATTCCCAAAACACCACCATTAACTGCCACCACACTGTACCACCACCCCCAGAACACCACCATTAACTACCACCACACTGTACCACCACCCCCAGAACACCATCATTAACTACCACCACACTGTACCACCACCCCCAGAACACCACCATTAACTAGCCTTCCACCACCACCAGATAAACCACATCCCGGTGGTCGTGCTAAAGTAATTGACTGGTTTGATGAGTACCTCCTCACTCTTGTGTAAGAGAAGGGCTGTCAATGAACATCTTAGCCAGCTGGTTTGGTGTGTCTTTGAGTAGTGTTAGCAGCATTATAACAACATGGGTAAATCTCTTGTTCAGAATACTTAAGAAATTCTTAGTAAGGCCTTCTACTGAACAGATTAAGAGATCATTACATAAAAGTTACCCAGCTAAACATGCCGACACACGAGTAATCCTGGACTGTACAGAATTTTTCCTTAAAAAAACTAAGAATTGTTCAAGCCAAGCTGCCACATATTCACAGTACAAACACCACAACACTGTGAAAGTCCTGATAGAAATAAGTCCAGGAAGACCGATAACATTTGTATCTCATCCATATGGGGGAAACTCATGTGATAGGTGCATCAAGGAAAAACAAATTTTGGATAAAACTGAACCAAGTGATGCAGTAATGGTGGACAGGGGCTGCAACATAAGTGACCTGTTGCTACAGTGTTGTGCAAAGCTGTACATGCCACCCTTCACAAGAAAACAAGAGGTGGTAAAGTGAAGCTCTTAAATTGGAATGAAATTATTAAAACTAGAGAAATTACATCACTGCAAATCCACATAGAGAGGGCAATTGAAAGAATGAAAAACTTTAAAATTCTAACAAACACAATGGACTGAAATGCATCGCCTCGCCTGTATAAGGTAATGTGATAGTGGCAGTTTTCTGTAACCTTAACCCCCCTCTTTTGGAGTGATTGTTTTTAGTTGCAGCTCTCACTAGAATGCAAAAGTAGGCTACATGTATAAAGTCGATTCACAGATATAATGATCTCCAGTTTAATATTTGCACAGATATAATGTTTACAATTCAATTGGAGATGGTAGCTAGAGGTATGCCACAATAGCTTCCATGTGCCAGCCTCAGAATTCCTCATTTACCCATTTAAGATAAGTTTTACTGTATATTGCTCATTGTGATTCAATAATTATTATTAATTCAGCTTTAAGAAGAAGAATAGAATGGCTTCAGATGGGAAAAAGGGGTGACAATCCTGGGGTCATGGCACCAATCTTTCATTATGTGTGACCTTACTTTATCCAAAATATATGAATGCACCAGCATATACAGTACTGTAGGACTGGTGCAGGGTGACAAACCAGGAATATTTTCTTTGCCAAAGGATAACAATTTGGTAGTTTTCATTGATATGGAAGGTAGCTACTCACACTGACTTCCCTGGTATTTTTGTCTTTCAGATTACTGTACATCACTTCTGAAGCCCTTAAACAAATTGAAACTAGGTGGGTAGTTCAGTTTCTTATTAAAATTGTCCAGTGTATGCATGAATAGATCAGTATTATGAAACTAAAGACTGTTATACCGAGGAAGACTACTGTACTGAGGAAGAGTTGTTAAGTATGAAGTTTTTTTGTTTTTTGATTAGTCACATTTATGTTACGGGTGGTAACCTTATAAGCAAGCCAGACGTATTCCTTGCGTGACAATAAATAGGTTGGCGGAAGGTTAGTGCCCCTACCCGGAAAACAACTAACTAAAAATATGGACAAGAAGCCTCGGACCAGGACTGACCAAAAGGTGACAACTAAGGACCGAACAAAGGACGTGGTACGGATAGTTACTTGGAATGTAAGGGGTGCAAATAATGAGGTGAAAGAAAGGGAGATTGTCCAGATGCTTGACGGAGCGAAGTGGGTATATGTGGATTAACTGACACTAAATGGCGAGGTGAGAGAGTGGGAGTATGGATGGGGTATATGAGCAGAAGCAGGTGAGAATGAGAGGGGAAGAGAAGGAGTGTGTTTGTTGTGAGTAACAGATGGAAGGAGAATATAATTAGAGTGTATCATCAGTTGGTTCAAGGATTGTGTGGGTAAGACTGAAAGTTGGACTACAAATGTGGACGATTGTGTGTGTGTATGCACCAACGCAAGATTGTGCAAGCAGAGTGAGAGAAGAGTTCTGGACAAATGTGGAAGCATGCATGGAAAAGTTTGAAAGGAATGAGAGAGTGTTTTTGATTGGGCATATGAATGGAAAAGTAGGGAATGTGAAGGTGGATGGAGTAGTTGATGAATGGGGTGTTCCTGCTGAGATGGATGAGAATGGCAGTGCTTTAGTGGACATTTGTGCTGGGAGGGGGTTGGTGATAGCCAATACCCACTTCAGGTACAAAATGATCCATATGTATATGTGGCGAGTGATGAGAAGGGTGAGTGGTGAATTGAGTGAACAAAAGGCAATGATTGATTATGTGTATGTGGATGAAAGGATAAGAAAGTGTGTAACGGATGCAAGAGTATATAGAGGTTTGGGGGAGTGGACTTTCTGACCACTACTTGGTGGTGGTCAGAATCAAGGTCCAAAGGAAAAGGAGAAATAGAAGAAGCGAAGGACAGGAGGAAGTACTTCATGCACGGAGAGTGAAAGGGTACAAGAGGATAGAAAAAAGACAGTATAAGAGGGAAGTGGAGGAGCAATTGGGTAAATATGGATTGGAGCAGATGGGGGACGTGGAAGATGTGTGCAGGATATTCATAGAAGAAATCTGTACAGCATGTGAAGTGGTGTGTGGGGTGAAGAGAAGATGGGAGGGGGTCCAGGGAACAGCATGGTGGAATGAAGAGGTGAGAGAGGCTGTGGCACAAAAGAAAGCGTATAGTGAGTGGATGAGAAACAGGGCCGTGGAAGACGTTGAGAGACGGAAGAGAGAGTTATATGTAGAGAGGAAGCGAGAGGTGAAAAAATTAATAAGAGAGAATAAGAACACAGTGGATGAGGAATTTGGATGGAATTTGAGTGTAATGTGGAGGGAATGTAAAAAAAATGTTCTGGAAAGAGGTAAAGAAAGTTAGACAGGGTGGCAAAGAAGTTAGCGGGGGGGTGAAAAATAAAAATGGTACATTACTAATAGAGAAGGGAGAAAAAGTGAGCAGATGGAGAGAACACTTTAAAAAACTGTTGAACATGGAGAATAAAAGTAATGCGAGTGTAAGCGGCTGGGGAATGGCTGGGAGATGGAGGGTTGTGAGAGGACAGGAAGAAATCGGTAGGATGGAAGTTGTGGAAACAATGAAGAAAGTTAAAATGGAGAAAGCCCCAGAAATCGATGGGATGTGTGGTGAAATTCTGAAGCATGAGGTAGAAATAGTAATAGAATGGATGTGGAAGATATGCAGATTGTCCTGGGAGGTAGGTAGAGTCTCGAATGATTGGAAATCAGGTATAATTATTCCCCTGTACAAAGAAAAAGGGAAAAAGCAGTATGTGGTAATCATAGGGGCATTTGTCGTTTTAGTGTAAGAGGAAAAGTATATGGTAGGATACTTATTGACAGTTAGGGAAATAACAGAGGAATTAGTTGGAGAAGAACAGGGAGGTTTTAGGAAGGGATGAGGTTGTGCAGATCAGATATTCATTCTTAGATCTCTAGTGGAAAACTTTCTCGAGAAGTGAAAGTTGTATGCGGCCTTCATGGATATGGCGAGAGCATGTGGCAGGTGGACAGACAAGGATTGTGGAAAGTATTAAGAATATATAGAGTAGATGGGAAGTTGCTGAATGCCATGAAAAGTATGTATAAGGGTGCTAAGGCTGCAGGGCATGTAGATAGTGAACTGAGTGAATTCTTCTATTTGATGGCTGGATTGAAACAGGGAAGTGTCATGTCTCCATGGTTGTTCAATCTGTATATGGATGGGGTTATAAAAGAGACACAAGGTAGGTCAGTGGATGTTGGAGCAACCCTAGTGAGAGGCCAGTGTTTGGAAACTCCCTGTACTGTTGTTTACAGATGATACTGTGTTTTTAAGTGAACATGAAGGGGAGCTGCAAGGCTTGATGGATGAGTTTGGGATGGTGTGCAAGAAACGGAATCTAAAG
>JAGKTI010037128.1:0-10950 GCA_018397915.1 Birgus latro
ATGTGTGCATTATATATGTGAAAAGGGATCTAAATAAGTGCTATACATGTCCACTAGGGAGGTAGGAAGGTAGTTTTCTGATTTAGGTTAGGTTAGGGTCATGAAAAACCAGTGCTGGAGCTTCAGGACCAATATCCGGACAAAACCAATATTCGGACATGCCTTTGGCTCTATTACAATGGATATTGGAGGGATTACTGTATTCTCATTCTGTCTGTTACTCACAACAATGCACACTCCTTCTTTTGCCCCCTCATTCTCTCTCACTTTCACCTTGCTCTTTAGTTTCAGTTAATCCACATACATCCACTTTCACACCCTCTAGCACCTGTACAAACTCTTTCTTTCACCTCATCATTTATACCCCTTACCTTCCACATAGCTATGTGTACCAAGTCCTTTGTTCAGTCCTTAGTTGTCATCTTTTGGTCACTCCTGGTCCGAGTCTTCTTTTTCGTTTTTTAGTTAGTTGTTATATATGTTTGTGAGAGAGTGAATATCAATGAGATGCAGTTTGGGTTTATGCCAGGCAGGAGGACCACTGATGCCATATTCATTGTTCGACAGCTTCAGGAAAAATATATTGGAAAGTAAAGGGAATTGTATTTTGTTTTTGTTGATTTGGAAAAGGCCTTTGACAGAGTCCCTAGAGAGGTGGTGAAGTGGGCAATGAGAAAGCTAAGGTTGGAAGAATGGCTGGTTAGGGTGGTTATGGCCATGTACATGGGTGCTCGCACCCAGGTAAGAGTGAATGGAGCTTTGAGTGATGAGTTTTCCGTGAATGTTGGTGTGCATCAGGGGTCAGTTTTGAGTCCCTTGTTGTTTATCATGGTGCTCGAAGCCCTCTCACGTGACTTCAGAGATGGACTCCCATGGGATATGTTGTATGCTGATGATTTGGTGTTGATTGCAGAGAATGGAAAGGAGGCGGAGGAAAGATTTAAGAAGTGGAGAGATGGTATGGGGTACAAGGGCTTAAGGGTAAATGCAGATAAAAGAAAAGTGATGATATCTAGGGTCGGTGGCAGTACAATCAGAAGAGAGGGAGAGTGGCCATGTGCAGTTTGCCACAAGGTTGTGGGAAGTAATTCCATCTTGTGTAGTGTTTGTGATAAATGGGTGCACAAGAGATGTAGTGGTATTAGAGGTAGACCGCAAGATGATGCTGATTTTATGTGTGCGGCGTGTTGGGGAGAGCAGGTGGAGATTGTTAGGTGTGAGAGGGTTGAACATGCAGGTGAGTCTCTTGAGTGTGTGGAGGAGTTTCGTTATTTGGGAGACATGTTATGTGCCGGAGGTGGGGCTGGAGTTAGCTCGGTTGCTAGGGTGAGAAGTGGTTGGAAGAAGTTCAGGGAGCTGTTGCCTCTCCTGACATTGAGAGGACTCTCCTTACGTGCTAAGGGGTCTTTGTATGCAGCATGTGTTAGGAGTGTGATGCTGTTTGGGAGTGAGGCCTGGGCAGTAAAGGAAGAGGATATTCACAGGTTTAAACGTGCAGAAATGACGATGATTAGGTGGATGTGCAGTGCGTCTCTGCGTGCAAGGCCTGGGGGGGCTGGGTTTACGATGGAAGAGTTGAGAGGTAGGATGGGACTGGAGAGTATTGGTGTTGTGATGAGGAGAGGTAGGCTGAGGTGGTTTGGACATGTGGAGAGGATGGGGGTGATAATTGGGTACAGAGGGTGAGAGGTGTTAATATTGGGGGAGGGGTTGTGAGGGGTAGACCGAGAAAGACATGGGACGAGGTCATTAAGTGTGACTTAAGGGTTAAGGGACTGAACAGGGAGGCTGCCAGGGATCGAGCAGCGTGGAGAGCCGCCATTAGGTGACCAAGGCGGATGCTTGCAAGCATGTTGGAGCCTTCAAAAACGAAACGAAATGATGGGTCAGTAACCCACCACCAACCCTTTTAGTTGCCTCATACGACAAGCAGGGATTCTGGGGGAGTATTCTGGAAACCCTCCTACCCCCAGGGGATAGGGGGGTTTCAAGAAATGCAGTGAGAATAATCTTGTTCAGGAGTACAAGATAGCTTCAAATAACTTCCCAACATCCTAGCGCAAAATTTTGCCAGCTCCGTGCAAGAGCTAAGCCTATGTCTAGATGCAGAATTTCACGAGCTTTCTCATGATGTTTTCGGAATTTTTATATGATCAACAGTATTAAATTGCCAAAAACTAAACAACTCACTGGTGGCAATGGAGGGATGGTGGGAAAGGGCATTGCACTAAGCAGGTATAGGGGAGGGAGGGTGGGGAGACAGGGAGGGAGATACACTTGGGAGCTCTGGGCTTGGAGGGAGATGAAGGAGGGACTGGGGGGGGGGAGCGGTGGGGGAACATTGACCATTTGGTGAGGGAGTTGGATGGCCATATTTGCTCATCTTGTGAGTTGCAGTTTGCATTACTGGCACATGGCCATTAGAGTCCCAGTGATCTGGGTTGCCAGAGGACCTTGACCTTTCGGTAGGGAGCCAAACAGCCATTTTGCTTATCTTGTGAGTTACAGGCCTTTATTACTCAAGTGCTGGCGGAACTTTCCGAGCAGTCTGGGCTGCCGGGGGACTTTGACCATTCGGTAGGGAGCCAAACAGGACTTTTCCTTTGCTTGTGTGTTACGTGCCTGTATTACCCTTGTTCTGGCTGATAGGGACGGGTAAGGAATTTTGACTGTTTGGTAGGGAACCAGACAGCCATTTTTGCTCAGCTCGTGGGTTCCATCTATTACCCATTTGTGGTGGGAGAGGCTGGCTGGCTACCCAACTGATTTTTTTATTTTTTGGGTCAGGCAGATGCCAATGTCAGAGTTGTTACATACGGATATGGACAAATAAATCTGGATATGGATTGAATAGAGCCAAAGCCTAATGTTCATATACTGAGTGTCTGGATAATTGAGTGATTACTTATGTACCTAGGCTTTTTTTCCCCTGGGGGGGTAGCTGAGATGGGATAACACATCAAATTACTCATCCACACAAACACACATTTACATGTATCTTAGCCTTTAAGGGAAAAAGGGACCACTCCTCACTTTTCATCACTGTAAAAAACACATAACACCTGTAGAGAAGAATGCAGCAGGTCAGTGGTTAATGAAGAATGTGTGAACAGTGAAAGTTTCCAGTTTCAACTTGAACAAGAGACGAAAATCAACACTACGGTGCCAAGTAACATTCTTATTATGACATATCTTTCTTATTACTACATATTCAAGGTAATATTGTACAGCTTTATAGTAATTACTAATCTCCATACATGTAAAGACGTGACAAAGGTGATCATAGTCACGAGGGGTGTGAGAGGAGCTGTGAGAATGACAGGGATTTAATTTAATGAGTGCCAACAATGCCTGTCAGCTGATACATAAATATATGGCTAATTGTGCAATATCATATGTACTATTTATAAGTTTCCACAATATTACAGGTCTGGCAGCTTCATTTCATGTAGTTCATAATACACAGGCAAACCCCGAATTACGATACCCTTCGATACAATATCCCAAAATAGTGATGGGGGTAGAAATACCACCCAACCTGCCAATTGTAGGCCTACCCCTGGTTTTGCGATTGGTTATTTTATTTTTTATTTTTTACCGAATTTGATGATATTTTAGACTTAAATTTTGTGTTTAGGTTGATAAGTCAACTGTTTTCAGATTTAGATTAATGTGTTTTAGTCACAGGTGGAGTTAACACTCATTCGGGGTACTGTACAGATTCTCGCCCATCAGACGGGTTACCAAACAGTGTGGACAACTAGGCAACTCAACAGAGAATACAGTATTTCGTTATTGACCATTGAAGCAGTGGGAGAAATTGCCAGGAGCTATAAAGTGATCATAATGGGCGATATAAATGGAAGAGTAGGTACTGGTCCTGAGGATAACATAATGGATTGTAATGGAGTACCAGGAGAAAATGATAATGGGAAGTAACTGAAGGATATGTGTCAGGAAAGGAGGTTGTGCATTTGTAACTTTATTTCAAACACAAAGATGCAGATAAATATACATGGCATAGAGGCAACGGGGATCGTATTGAAAGCAGCCTGATCAATTACGGGTTCGTAGAGAGCTCGGTGCCGGGAATGGTTGCTGATATGAGGGCCATGAGAGGACGATATGGAGGTATGTCAGATCATATGATTGTGGTATGTAAGATCAAGCTGAGAGGAGTGAGGTGAACCAGGAGTGAGAGGAGCAGTCAGGGAGAAAGACTGATAGCTGAGAAGCTGAGGATCAAAGAAATTGCAGATTAATACAGGACTAAAGTAGGGGAGGAGTTAGAATCAGTGATTTGGAATGAAATGGATCTGGACAGCCTGTGGAATGCATATAGGGATTTCTTAGGAATGTTAAAGTGGTGTGTGGAGTGCCAAGAGTAACAACAAAGAAGAAAGGTATGACATAGTGGGATGAAGAGGTTAAGAGAGCAGAGGAGGAAAAGAGGAAGAAGTGGCCAGAGTGGTTACAGGACACTGGTTCAATTGAAATAAGAACAGAATGTATTGATAGCAAGAAGCACTTAAAGAGACAAGTGAAGAGGAATAAGAAGGAGGTGAATGATGATCTAGGAAGTAAATTGAATGCTAACTACTCTGAAATAGGAAGTTATTCTGGAAAGAGGTGCGGAAATGAAATAGGAAGTTATTCTGGAAAGAGGTGCGGAAATGTAGAAGTGACAGCGGAAAGAGATGTGAAGGTTTGAAGGATGTAGATGGTAGATTGTTAACCCATGGGGATGAAGTGAGGACTTGAAGGATGTAGATGGTAGATTGTTAACCCATGAGGATGAAGTGAGGACCAGATGGAAAGAATATTTTGAAAGCCTGATGAATGGGAATAGAGAGAGCAGAGCAGCTGTAAATGATTGATTTTGAGAGTGTGCAGAGAAGGAATGCAGTGGCAGTAAACGTGACACTCGCACATGTGAAGAATGCTGTGAAGCAGCTGAAAAATGGGAAAGCACCTGGGGTTGATGAGGAGTATGCAGAGATGATTAAGTGTAGTGGAGAGAGCAGAATGAAGTGCTTGTCGGAGATATGTAAAGAGGCATGGATGAGTGCAACTGTGCCAGCCAGCATGGTGGAAAAAGGCTGTGATTGTACCCCTGTGCAACAATAAAGGTGAGCGACGTGAGTGCAAGAATTATCGTGGCTGTGAAGCGGCTGAAAAATGGGAAAGCACCTGGGGTTGATGAGGTGTATGCAGAGATGATTAAGTGTAGTGGAGAGAGTGGAATGAAGTGCTTGTTGGAGATATGTAAAAATGCATGGATGAGTGCAACTGTGCCAGCACAGTGGAAAATGGCTGTGATTGTACCCCTGTACTAAAATAAAGGTGAGCAAAGTGATTGCAAGAATCATCCTGACCTAAGTTTATTGAGTGTGATAGGGAAGGTATAAGGAAGAATTATTATAGAGAAGGTAAGAGAGATATCAGAAGTCCTAGTGAGTGATGAACAGGGTGGCTTTAAGAGTAGCAGAGGATGTGTGGATCAAATATTTGTAGTAAGACAGATAGTGGAGAGGCTTGTGAGAAGGACTGTAAGGTGTTTATGGCATTCCTGCATCTGGAAAAAGCATACGACAAAGTAGACAGAGAAGGATTGTGGAAGGTTTTGTGCATGTACGGCAGAGGTGGGCAGCGCAAACGAAAAAGGACCTTGCACAAGCGCAATGCACAATCCACAGTTCCCTACCTTGCGCAAGCGCAATGCTCAATCCACAGTTCCCCTACCTTGCGCAAAGCGCAAGTGCGCAATCTGACTAATATTTAGCTTGCACAATGTCGCAAAGCGCAAACCATTTGCACATATTTGTGGGAACTACTGTAAAATATTGAGATATTTGCCTAAATTAGCATACTCACTTACTTTTGTTTACTTTTATTTTCTAATATCTGTAATTTGTGCAAGTGCGCAGTCTAATATTTAGCCTGCACAATGTCGCAAAGTGCTAGCACAAACCATTTGCATACATTTGTGGGAATTACTGTAAAATATTGAGATATTTAAATAAATTAGCATACTTACTTTTATTTATTATTATTCTATCTATCTATTGCCAGACGCCTTAATCCCTTAGGAGGTGGCCACTGGCCACAAACAACAAATCGCCTCCATGTCGCTCTGTCCCCCGTCATTTCACTGCCCTGCTCCCAGCTCACACCCCCCTCTCTCATATACCTCTCAACTCCATCCCTCCATCTCATCCTTGGCCTCCCCCTCCCTCTCACTTACATACACTCTCCTCATTAGTCTTTCACTTTCCATCCTCTCCATATGGCCAAACCACCTTATTGTGTTTCTCCTAATGCTTCCTATCACATCCACATCCACACCACAACAATCCTTCACTTCATTTGTCAGTCTGTCTCGACATGCTCCTCTCAAATAACTCATTTATTTCCACTCTCTCGGTCATTTTAATTTCAAACTCTGCATCTGGCTGCCAAGACTGGGCTGTACAGCCATTACTCCTGGTACTGGGGGCATCCATTACTTACAATTGAATTGAAATTATTTACTGTGAAATAAAATGATTCACTTCACACACACTAAGTGACTAAGGCGGTAGGACTGGAGCAAGGCGTTGTTAACTCGTGGAAGTTCATACGAGGAGTGACACAGTGAGCGGAGCAGGAGCCGGAGCGGAGAGACCCAAGAGGGACAGGGAAACAGGCTGTGATGTTGCCAGTTTTACTTTTATCAGCACTTTCTCAAGATGTCTTATTTAATAATTTAATATAGATATACAATAGTATATGCAATTCCTCACAATAATCATTAAAACATATTATTTAAATCAAATATCCACAGCCTTATAAATTATTAGGCTGTGGATATTTGATTTAAAAATGTTTTAATGATTTTTTTAAGGAATTGCATATGCTACTCGTAATAAATAATGTATTTTTGATTTATTATTATTTTTTTATTAATAATAACATTGAAGCATTTTAAGAAATGCTAGTACCCTCCCGCCTCCCCCCAACAGTCCAGCCCTCGCAACCGACCCGAGCCTTCCCCATCCCTTGTCCAGCCATGCGGGCAGCTCCCAAGACCATGTATCCTGTGGACTGCGCAGTGCGCAATCCACAGGACACGTGCGCAAGGCAGGTGCGCAGGCGCAAATTAATCTGTGCAAGTGCAACTAAATTTGCGCTTGTGCACCCGCTTCTTCATGTGCAAAGCGCAATATTGCACATGGTCTCGTGCAGTGCGCAATGCGCAAGCGATATTCGCCGGAGTGCAAGGTTCTGCAATTGCGCAAGTCCTTGCGCACCTGCCCAGCACTGATGTACATTGTAGATAGTAAGCTGCTGGGTGCCTTCGAGTTCTTATGAAGATATTGAAGCATGTGTAAGGGTTAATGGGCGTCTAAGTGAATGGTTCATGATCTGGGATATCTCAAATTTGTTGTATGCTGGTGATGCAGTACTACTTACAAATACCGGACAAGAACATGGTAGACTAGTGCAGAGTTTAGCTGATGTCTGTGAGCGTCGTGCCTTGAGAGTAAATGTAGAAGAGAGTAAAGTGATGGTTATTGAGAGAGAAGGTGACTCCCAGTGCGATGTTACAGTGAATGGAGAGAGACTGAAATTTGTGTGAGAGTTCAAATACCTTGGTACAGTGATAGAAAGGAAAATGTGCAAAAGAAGAGGAAAGTAGAGTGACACAAGGATGGAAAGTAGCTGGTGCAATGAAGGCCTTGATAAGAAACAGAGGCTTGAGTGTTGCAGCTGCACAAGGCTGGCATGAAGGAGTGTTATTGCCAACTTTAACATATGGATGTGAGATTATGGTGAGGCATGAAATTAAAAAATCAAGAGTAAGAGCAGTGGAGATGGGACTGCTGAGGAATGTATGTGGAGTACAGAGAGTGGATAGGATATGAAATACTGTTATTCGTGAAAGATGTGAAATGAGGAAGTCTGTGGACACCAGAATCGAAGAGTGTGTACTGAGATGGTATGGTCATGTGGAGAGAAAGGATAACAATAGTGGTGAGACAGGTATATCTGAGTGAGTTTGGAGGAGGGAAGAAGTGAGGTAGACCAAGGAGAAGGTGGAGTGATATGCTGTTGTGGATGAGTGTGTGAAGAAGAGAGGTTTGCAAGTCTGTGAGGCTAGGGAACTGCCGAGATCGAGCTGACTGGATGAATATTGTGAGTAGTGCATGATCAGGGATTTGGCATCTCTTTTTTACCCCTGAACCGCGGGGTTGTGGGAGGCGGTCCTGGCACTTCCTGCTTGGGTAATTCGCTCTCCGACTGACTTTTTTGAAATATTTACCAAAAATCAGTTATTTATCCTACAATATTATAATTACATATGCATATGGCACATACTTTCTGCTTTCTCATGGGATGTTTTTTTTAGCACTCGTCGACTACCATAGGACTTGTGGAGAATTCTGAAGTTTGATAACGAAGTCACCAAGTTAAACTTCCCCACAGCCTGTATTGTGAATACCAGCGTCTAATGTTGTCACTACAAACACTATTCAGTTATTTACAAGCATCCATACTCCCACAAAAAAACACTGTGAAAGCAATTGAAAATGAGAGCCTCCCAATTGCGCTAGTTCGCAGCTGGTATTCAGTCATTTCTTATTCATGTACACACTCCCACTTTACTTCCTATTACTTTATTACACTTATATATATTTACAGTCATTTACTGCTTCCCACACGATGTTTTGTTGGGGTAAAGGTCATAGGGGATTTTAAAATGGCCGCCAATGCGGCGAAAATGGAGGGGCGCGATGGCGAGTTGATTACACCTTCAAGGATGACATTGAACTGAATTAGGTACGGATAGCTGCTGTTGTTCCTCTCCTAGATCTATCAACAGTGGTGTTCCTTGGGGCTCTGTCCTATCACCATCTCTCTTCCTTTTATTCATCAATGACCTTCTAAGCTGTACATCTAACCCTATCCACTCATACTGACGATTCCACCCTTCACCTTTCCATTCGGTTCCCGCAACGCCCATCTCAGCAGTTACTTCAACAAACAAGGGATGAGGCTATGGCACACCTAATGTCTGACTTGGCTCGTATCTCTGACTGGGGTAAAAATAATCTTGTTGTTTTTAATTCATCAAAGACTCAGTTCTTGCACCTATCAACTAGACAAAACCTTCCACAGGATTACCCACTAACGTTTAATAATGTCCAGCTCGTTCCTACATCATCCTTGAACATGCTTGGGGTTTCATTCACTCGGGATTTATCTTGGAAAGAACATATTACATTTCTTGTGAAATCTGCTTCCAAGAGATTAGGTGTGCTAAGCCGACGCCGAACCTTCTTTACCCCTACACAGATGTCGACTTTATACGCGGGTTTTATTTGCCCGTTTGGAGTACAACTCTCATGTGTGGGGAGGATCCCCACATACAGCCCTCCTCAATAGGGTGGAGTCAGAGGCTTTTCATCTCATTAACTCTCTTCCTCCTACTAGCTCCCTTCAACCTCTGTCTCTTCGCCGCACTGTTACATCTCTATCTCTTTTTCATTGCTACTTCAATGGCCACTGTTCCTCTTTACTGTCTGCTTGCATCCCTCCACCTCTACGACGGGCACGTAGTACCCGTCTATCAACAACCTCTCATCACTTTTCTGTCCAACTCTTTAATGCAAGAGTTAACTGTTACTCCCAGTCCTTCATCTATGCAACTGGTCAACTCTGGAACTGTCTTCCTTTGTCTGTATTTCCTACTTCCTATAATCTCCAGTCTTTCAAACGTTGTGTGTCCAGGCATCTCGAAATGAACGGATCTTGAATTTGGCTCTCTTTTGTGTTGTTTTTGTTTATTTTTGGAAGGAACGGTTTGCGGGCCCATGGCCTTTGGTTCCTTCTTCCTTGCATTTAAAAAAAAAAGGGGGGGTTACCAAAAGGTTCAAATTCAGCTGGTAATGTATATGCTATGAAATAAGTTGTTGGAAATATTGACGATACATGCTAAATTGGGTTTGTCTAGGTGAATATAAATATCAATCAGGGTTCTCCCCTAATTTCTTATATATATTTATATCTTGAAAGCCCCGGGTAATTGAAAAGCACCCAATTGATGGCCTGTGGCTTGAGCCATTGCCACCGAGTGTCACGAAAGTGACGGCCTGCGATTAACCCTTAAACCGCAGGGTTGTCGGCGGCGTGCTGTGTTCATCCCGCGGGGCAAATTCGCGCTCCGACTGACTTTTTAAAAATATTTGCCAAAAATCAGTTATTAGTCTAAGGATATTATAATTACATATGCATATGCATATGGCACACACCTTCAGCTTTCTCCTGGGATGTTTTTTTAGCACTCATCGACTCCTTTAGGACTTGTGGAGACTTCTGAAGTCTCCACTTTACACTTCCCGACTTCCCGTAATATGAATACCACTGCCAGATATTAACACTAGAAACACTATTTAATGATTTCCAAGTAGTTTGGGATCCATACTCCAAACAAAAAAAAACAGTGAAAGCAATGTAAAATACAAGCGCGTACGAGCCTCCCACTTGCACTAATTCGCCGCCTGTATTCTTATTCATATACACACACACACTTTATTATTTCTAGTACTTTATTACACTTATATATATCTACAATCCTTTACCGCTTCCCACACAATGTTTAGTAGGGGTAGAGGTCACAGGGCCTTTTATAATGGGCGCAAACGCAGCAGAAATGGAGGGGCGTGATTTCACCGTGAAGGACGAGAGCGAACTGACTGTACGGTACGTATCTCGGTAGCCAAGAGATGTCAGCTGCTAATGTATCGTTTTCGTTTTTGAAGGCTCCAACATGCTTGCATGTGTCGGCCTTGGTCACCTAATGGCGGCTCTCCACGCTGCTCGATCTCTGGCAGCCTCCCTATTCAGTCCCTTAACCCTTAAGTCACATTTAATGACCTCGTCCCATGTCTTTCTCGGTCTACCCCTCCC
>JAGKTI010037129.1:0-10950 GCA_018397915.1 Birgus latro
CTCTCTCTCTCTCTCTCTCTCTCTCTCTCTCTCTCTCTCTCTAAGACATGCTGAGAAAGATAATTACATCATTCATTAGACCAATTCTGGAGTATGAATATGTAGTCTGGAATCCACATTTCATAAAACACATAGATTAGACTGAAAAGGTACAAAGGTCCGCAACAAGATGGGCACCATGGTTAAGGGATCTAAGCTATAAAGAAAGACTAGAAGAATTAAACCTAGTACCATTGATAGAAAGAAGGAAAAGAGAAGACATGATTGTGCTATATAAATGCACCACAGGAAAAGAGAAAATAGACATGAACAGGTATATAAACAATTGGAAAGCAACATCAAGAGGACACTGTAAGAAACTACAAAAAGAGAAACGATAAAGACGTAAGGAAATTCAGTGTCCCAAATAGAGCAATTTATCAATGGAATGCATTAACGAATGAAATAGTGTGTGGCAAAACTATTCACACATTCAAAGGTATATATGATAAAAATGGTTCAGAACACGGGAGAGTACAAGCTTGACTCATTCCTGTAAAGATACAATTAGATAAGAACAATTATGTAAACACACACACACACACACACACACACACACACACACAATGAAGAGAATGAGAGGTCAGAGGGAAGTTTGGTCACTTCTGAGCCGCCACTGCTGGGATGCTACAACAACCCGCATCCATAGACAGGGAGGAGAAGTGGAGGGAAGGAGAGAGGCAAAAAGAAACGATGGCTGAAGTGAGACTAAAGATTCCCCAAGGCATCCCATATGACCTTGACCTTTGGTCCCTTGACATTGCTAACTTAATCAGTTCATTGTTCCTTCATACTCTATCACTGACAAAAGTTTGGTCGAAATCCGTCGAGGGATCCGGAAGACATCGCGCCCATACCCATTTGACCTTGATATTTGACCCCTTGACCTTGCAGACCTAATCTGTTCTTTGTCCCCTCATTTTGCATCAGGAACAAATGTTTGATCGAAATCAGTGGATGGTTTCAGGAGATATAGTACTGACAAGTATTAACTGAGTTGAATGATCTTGACCTTTGACCTGACCTAGTTAACCAAAAAAGTTCATCATCTGCTCATACTGCATCACGGACAAAGGTTTGGTGGAAATCCGTCAATTGAATCAGGAGATATCGCGCCCAAAAATGTGTTCTGGACGCATGCATCCCAGAAATATGTTCTGGACATGTACCAGCGCATGCACCCATGCACTCACGCGCGGACAGACCAATCACTTATTGCTTTCTCCATCATAGGTCGGCAGAGGCATAATGATATTCCTTGTCTAGTGACAGATAGTGGGCCCTATGGATCTATTTCACTACTAGACTTGGAAAACACAGGTTTAACATGTGTAATAAAGATGACCAACACATCAGGTGTGTGAAAACTCTATCTATCTATTGCCAGACACCTCAATCCCGTAAGGAGTGGCCACAAACAAATTGACTCAATGTCCCCCTGTCCAACGCCACTTCACTGCCCTGCTTCCAGCTCACACCCCCCTCCCTCATAAACTGTCCACTCCATCCCTTCATCTCAACCTCGGACTCCCCCTCCCTCTCCCCCTCTCCGCCTCACTGGCATACCTTCTCCTCGTTAGTCTCTCGCTCTCCCTCCTCTCCACGTGGCCAAACCACCTCAGTGTATATCTCCTAATGCTTTCTCTCACATCCACACCACAATACTCCTTCACTTCCTCGTTTGTCAGTCTGTCTCTCCAAGTAACTCCACCTGCTCCCCTCAGATAACTCATTTTCACTACTCTCACTCTTGACTTGTGTCCTTCCGACAAGGTCCAAGCTTCACCTCCATAATTCAGGGCTGGTATCATAATGGTGTCAAGCAGTGACTTTCTTACTTCCTTGCTCACTTTCCTGTTCCTTATCACTGTTTACAAAGAATCAACAACCTTTCTTCTTTGTTTCACGCTTCAAAGCACTTCACCCTCTAAACTTCCAACCTTACTCATCACACTACCCAAGTACTTAAACACACTCACATTTTCCATTTCCTCCTCACCCAGCCTCACTGTACATTCAGTGGAATTTCTCTCGAAGACCATAACGTTACTCTTTCCTACATTCATTTTTAGATTGCGTTTCTTACACATCCTCCCAAACTAATTCACCAAGTCTTGCAGTTCCCTTTCGTCCTCACTTAACAATACAGTATCACCTGCACACAACAGTACAGGGAGTTTCCAAACACTGCCCTCTCTCATTAATGTCACTCCAACATCCACTACCCTACTTTGTTCCTCTTTTATAACCCCATTCATATACAGATTTAACAACCATGAAGACATGACACATCCCTGTTTCCGTCCAGCATCCAAATAGAAAATCGCACCCAGTTCACTGTCTACACTCACTGCATTCTTAGCCCCCTCAAACATACTCTTCACGACATTCAGCAACTTCCCTTTTACTCCATACACTCTTAATACTTTCCACATTCCCTGTCTGTCAACCCTGTCATATGCTTTCTCCAAATCCATGAAGGCTGCATGCAACTTCTTTTCCTTCAATAGAAACTTTTCAACTAAACAACTAAGGATGAATATCTGATCGACACAACCTCTTTCCTTCCTAAAACCTCCCTGTTCATCTCCAACTAACTTCTCTGATACTTCCCTAATTCAGGCAATAAGTATCCTACCATATCCTTTTCTTATTACACTAAGGAGACAAATGCCCCTATGATTACCACACACTTCTCTTTCCCCTTTTGCTTTGTACAGGGGAAAAATTATATCTGTCTTCCAATTCTCCGGGCCTCTACCTTCCTCCGAGGCCAATCTGCACACCTTCCATATCCATATAACTACTATCTCTCCCCCATGCTTCAGCATTTCACCACACACTCCATCAATTCCTTGGACTTTCCCCATTTTGACTTTCTTCATTACTTCCAATATTTCCATCATACTGATTTCTTCCCCTCTTCTTACCTCCATCCTTCTTCCAGCCATTCCCCAGCCACATATAATTGTTTTACTTTCACTCTCTATATTCAACAATTCCTTAATCTGTCCCTTTCCCCCGACTGTGATGCTTGTCACAACTTTTTTTCACGCCGAGACCCACCAATGTGCATCGTACGTCAATCAATTGCAAGGCCCGTCGTTTGCACATTTTTCAAGATTCCAGGGTGATATTTGGTAGGCATATGTGGGAGACCTTCCTCTACCCCCAGCCAGGCGACAACACTGCCTGACCCTGTTCAACCCCCCCCCTCGGGGGGTGCGCCATTTCCTCATAATTCACCTGTAAGCAGTGATCTGACCAGTAAAGACAGGTAGCACCACGGTCTCTCTGACGACGAAATTCAAGATGAAAGTGATTCCTGATGTGAAGAACAAATATTACATGGCACCAAAGCTAGTAATGAACAAAAGTAATGAGGTAACATCACCAAGGTAGGTGCAACTTTGATGTTTTTGGCGAGGGAACAATGCTTATATCTCGTAGATTTTTGTGTGAAAAGCAATATTCTCTTGTACTACATTTAAATTCGTACCAAATAAATAAATATCTACGAGGCTGTGTGGTTTTGCTTAAGCTTCCCTTGCATAGGGAGCGTCTTTTATGGAGCGCGATGTAATAAAAAACGGTAGACAGGTGAGGGATCTCTCACCTGTTTAGTACATTTTTCACTTCAGGTGAGCGCTTTCTCGATAAATTTTCGATGTTTCTCACCCAAAACAGATGTTTGAGCCAAAAATGACAAGTTGGGGTGGGTTGGGTAAAAAAGCGGTCAGGACGGGGCAGCTTAATTCCATGAGAAAGCATTTACCTGAAGTGAAAAATATCCTAAACAGGTGAGATCCTTCACCTAGATACCGCTTTCTATGACGCCGCGCTTCATAAAAAAACGCTCCCTATGCGAGGGAAACTTAACCCAAACCACACAGCCTCGTGGATATTTATTTATTTGGTACGAATTTATATGTAGTTTTTTTTTTTAATGCAAGGAAGAAGGAACCGAAGGCCACAGGCCTGCACACTGTTCCTTCCAAGAAAAAGCAAAAACAATACAAAAGAGAGCCAAATTCAAGATCTATTCATTTCGAGATGCCTGGACACACTGCCTTTGAAAGACTGGAGATCATAGGAAATAGGAAATACAGAGGAAGACAGTTCCAGAGTTGACCAGTTGCATAAATGAAGGACTGGGAGTAACGGTTAACTCTTGCATTAGAGAGTTGGACAGAAAAGGGATGAGAGTTTGTTGCTAGACGGGTACTACGTGCCCATCGTAGAGGTGGAGGGATGCTAACAGACAGTTCAGAGGAACAGTGACCGTTGAGGTAGCAACAGAAGAGAGATAAAGAAGCAACAGTGCTGCGAAGAGACAAAGGTTGAATGGAATCAGTAAGAGGAGGAGAGTTAATGAGACGAAAAGCTTTTGGCTCCACCCTATTGAGAAGAGCTGCATGTGGGGAGCCTCCCCACACATGAGAGTTGTACTCCATACACGGGCGAATAAAACCCGTGTACAAGGTCAACAACCGTGCAGGGGTAAAGAAAGTTTGGAATCGGCTTAGCACACCTAATCTCTAGGAAGCAGATTTCACATGAGATGTAATATTTTCTTTCCAAGATAAATCAGGAGAGAATGAAACCCCAAGCATGTTCAAGGATGATACAGGACATAACTGTTCATTATTAAACATTAGTGTGTAATCCTGAGGAAGATTTTGTCGAGTTGATAAGTGTAAGAACAAGAGTATATTGCTTTTCACAAAATAATATAGGCGATATAAGCATTGTTCCCTCACCAAACATATCAACATATCGCACCTACCTTGGCGATGTTACCTCCTCATTACTTCTGTTCATTACTAACTCTGATGCCATGTATTCTTTGTCCTCCACATCAGGAATAACTTTCGCCTTGAATTTCGTTGTCGGAGAGACCGTGTTCTATTTGTCTTTACTGGCCAGGTCACTGCTAACAGGTGAGCTGCGAGAAGATGGCGCAGCCCCCCCCCCCCGGGGGGGGGGTTGCACAGGGTAAGACCGTGTCGCCGCCTGACTGGGGGTAGAGGAAGGTCTCCCACATAGGCCTACCAAAAATCATCTGCGAATCTTGAAAAATGTGCAATCAATGGGCCTTGCAATTGACTGACGTACGATGCATGTGAGTGGGTCTCACCGTGAATAAAAGTTGTGACGTGCATCGTATGTTGGGGGGATGGGGCGGGTTAAAGTGTTCTCTCCATCTGCCCACTTTTTCTCACTTCTCCACAGGCAGTCTACAATTTTTATCTTTCACTCCCTGGCTTATTTTTTATGACCCTGTCTAACTCTCTACCTGTTTCCAGAACATTTTCTTACACTCCCTCCACTTTATACTCAAATTCCTTCTACATTTCTCATCCAGTCTCTTCTTACCCTCTTTTACTAATCTTTCATTTCTCTCTTCCTATCTACATATAACTCTCTCTCCTGTCTCTCAACTTTCTCCACACCCACTTCTCATCTACTCACTATATGCTTTCTTCTTTTGCACTACAGCCTGTCTCATCTCTTCATTCTACCATGATGTTCCTTGCATCCCTTTCATCTTTTCTTCACCCCATACACATCACATGTTGCACAGATTTCTCCAGTAAATATCTTGCACACAGCTTCCATATCCCCCATTTGCTCTAAATCATGTTTACCCATTTGCTTCTCCACTCCTCTCTTATACTCTGCTTTTTTCCCCTCCTCTTACAACCTTTCTACCCTGCTTTAACCCGTCATATCCCGACCGATTTCCCACCTCCGATACCCCCCAATCCCGAGCAATTTCGGATTTTTTTTTTTTTGGGGGGGGCCTCAGACCTTCGCTTTTGGTGAGAAACATCGAAAATTCATAGAAAAGTCGCCCTCCTGAGCTTATACATGTTGATACAGGTGACAGTCAGCCTTACCTTTCTGTTCTCTCTCAGGGTACCTGGCTTCAAAGAAAACGAACTATGGGAGGGTTGACTAATTCAAGCCACTTTAAATTACGTATTTATTTATGTATTTAGTACGAATTTATGTGTAGTACAAGACTATACTGGTTTTCACACAATAATATAGACAATATAAGAACTGTTCACTCACCAAGCACATCCACATATGGCACCTTCCTTTACGACATTACCACCTCATCACTTCTGTTTTTTTCTTCCACTAGCTTCATTATATCTTTGTCCTCCTCCTCAGGAATCACTTTATGAATTTCGTCATTGGAGAGACCGTGGAGTGACATGTCTTTACTGGCCAGTTAACTGCTAACAGGTAAATTGCCGAGTGTGGGGGAGGGGGGAGGGGGGGTCAGGTGGGGCCAGTCAGTATCCCCGCTTGAGTGCAGGTAGAGGAAGGTCTCCCACATATGGATATCCAAAAATAATCCGTGAAACTTGAAAAATGTGCAAATGACTGACTTTGCAATTGCGTGACGTACGGCTACATCGATGAGTGTCACCGTGACAAAACTTTGCGACATACCCGTACTTTGACAGGACGCCTCGGGTTAACGGACTACTTCCTTCGGTCCATCCCTTGCCCTGCTCCTCCATTTTGTCTGAACCTTGACTTTCACCATCACCATCACCATGTGGTGGTCAGAAAGTCCACTCCCCCAACCTCTGTATGCTCTTGCATCCATTGCACACTTTCTCATTGTATCATCCGCACACACACACAAAATCAGTCACTGACATCCGCTCATTCAGTGTACCACCCACCCTTCCCATCACTCACCATGAATACCTGTGGATCGTTTTGCACAAATGTCCACTGGAGCACTGCCATTCTCATCCACTTCTGCAGGCACACACCACTCTGCAGCTATTCCATCCACCTTCACATTCCCTATTTTTGCACTCATACCTCCACTCAAAACACTCTGACATTCCTTTCTAATTTTTCCACGCACACTTCCGCATTGCTTTCTCCAAATCCATGAAGGCTGCATGCAACTTCTTTTCCTTCTATAGAAACTTTTCCACTTAACTACTAAGGATGAATATCTGATCAACACAACCTCTTCCCTTTCTAAAATCTCCCTGTTCATCTCCAACTAACTCCTCTGATATTTCCTTAATTCATGCAATAAGTATCCTACCATATCATTTTCATATTACACTAAGAAGACAAATGTCCCTATGATTACCACACACTTCTTTTTCCCCTTTTCCCTTGTACAGGGGAAAAATTATATCTGTCTTCCAATTCTCCGGGCCTCTACCTTCCTCCCAGGCCAATCTGCACGCCTTCCATATCCATATAACTACTATCTCTTCCCCATGCTTCAGCGTTTCACCACATACTCCATCAGTTCCTGGGCATTCCCCATTTTGACTTTCTTCATTACTTCCACTGTTTCCATCCTACCGATTTCTTCCTCTCTTCTCACCTCCCTCCTTCTTCCAGCCATTTCCCAGCCACATATAATTGCTTTCCTTTCACTCTCGATGTTCAACAACTCTTTACAGTGTTCTTTCCATCTGCCCACTTTTTCTCACTTTTCCACAAGCAATCTGCCATTTTTATCTTTCACTCCCTGGCGTAATATTTATGACGCTTTCTAACTCTCATTACATGTTTGCAGAACATTTTCTTACACCCCCTCCACTTTACACCCAAATTCCTTCAAAGTTTCTCATCCACTCTCTTACCCTCTCTTACTAATCTCTTCATTTTCACCCTTCCTCTCTACATATAACTCTCTCTTCCGTCTCTCAACTTTCTCCACACCCATGTTTCTCATCTGCTCACTCTATTCTTTCTTCTTTTGCACTACAGCCTGTCTCACCTCTTCATTCTACCATGCTGTTCCTTGCATCCCCTTTCGTCTTTTCTTCACCCCACACACCACATTATATGTTGCACAGATTTCTTCTTTAAATATCTTGCTCACACATTCCACATCCCCCATCTGCTCCAAATCATATTTACCCAGTTGCTCCTTCACTTCTCTCTTATATTCTGCCATTTTTCCATCCTCTTACAACCTTTTTACCCTCCTTTGATGGACTACTTTCAATGGTTCATCCCTTGCCCTACTCCTCCATTTCGTTTGAACCTTGACTTTCACCATCACCATGTGGTGGTCAGAAAGTCCACTCCCCATCCTCTGTATACTCTTGCATCCACTGCACACCTCATTCTGTCATCCGCACACACAGTTAATCAAACATTGACATCCGCTCCTTCAGTTTACCACCTAACATTCTCATCACACGCCATGTATGACTGGATCGTTTTGCACAAATATCCACTAGAGCACTGCCATTCTCATCCACTTCTGCAGGCAAACACCACTCTCCAGCTATTCCATCCACCTTCACATTCCCTATTTTCCCTTTCATATCTCCACTCAAAACACTCTCTCATTCCTTTCTAACCTTTCCATGCACACTTCCGTATTTGTCCAGATCTTTTCTTTCACTCTACTTGCACGATCTTGCGTTGGCAATCACACGCACACATAATTGCCCTCATTTGTAGTCCAGTTTTTAGTCTTACCCACACAGTCCTTGAGCTGACGGATCCATACTTTTTTATATTCTCCTTCCATCTCTTTCACACAACAGTACAAACTCTTTCTTTTGGCCTCCCATTCTCACCTACTCCCGCACATATACCCTATCCATATTTCCATTCTCATACACACTTACTTCTACATTTTGTCTCAGTTATCCCACATACATCCACTTTTGCATCCTCAAGCACCTGGACAATCTCTCTCTTTTTCACCTCATCATTCACATCCCTTACATTCCAGGTCGCAATCCGTTCCATATCCTTTTTTCGGTCTTTAATCGTCACCTGTTGGTCAGTCCTGGTCCGAGGCTTCTTTTTCATATTTTTGTTGCTTGTTTTCGCACCTAGAATATAAGAAGGTCAGGTACTAGTTGTCAGCCTGGTTAATATAGACCAATAATCTACTCCATTTTAGTGGGAGTATTTTTATGGCCCACAGACTGATAGTGAGGCAGAGGGTGAGTGGCGTGTCTATGTTAACCAACTGTACTCCAGACAACGACTGGTATTTGTATCTACCTGGCAGCACCCACACTTCACCAGGACACATCCCCTCTTCCCAGAGAAGCTCTCAAATCTGCATGGGGCTACACTCAGTGTAGGTGTCAAAATGATAAAAATGAATAATGGACCATTTTCCAATGCAACCTAAGTGCATAGGCACAAATGCAGAAAAAATAAATACCAAATGCTTAAGTTACCTATATATACATTATCTGTTATTGTTGCTGCATCTCAAACTGCATTGTGAAGATAATAATGTGGTATCTGAGTTTGGCTTCCTACTGTTGATAAAACCAAAGTAGATCAATCATTGTCACCATAAAACAGACGCATATAGAATTACAGTATTAAAAATGACTTGAAGATTTCCAACATTATGCGTAATTAACATTTAACTTATAATGATCATTGCAACTACATAACAAATGAAATCAGAAGTACAATACTAATCAGTTTGTCTTAGAGTGTGACAGTCCTTCTGTAAGGACTATTAAGCCAGCAGTGTCAGTCCTTCTGAAAGCCTGAGGAAAACTTCTTATTTTGTCTACTCAGTTATTCTCAACTATGGCATGATTAGACATGATGAGTGGGTCACATGGGTCTCACTGAGCCTGCATAAAGGTACTACACCAATCAGTCACCCACTGGCCACAATATAAGGAGGATTTTGTCCTGTTTCTTCCAAGTACCCCCCTCCCACCCTGCCCAAGTGGTTAGGAAGCATGCTCAGCCACCCAAATGGTGCCATCTACTACCCAGAGACACCTTTGACAACAACTCGAAAAGGGAGATATGAAGTGAGAAGAATGGTAAAATTGGAGCTTGTGTGACTATGAGTGCCAGTTGCAAAATCGTCCTTTGTAAATGGGAGAGTTCCGTGGCTACCACATCTCTGAATTCTGTGTGTCAGAAAACACTGTAAATATATGTAAATGTCCTTTCCTATTATGTACAAAAATAATTCGTCCATATAACAGTGGATAAGGAGTGTGTGTGTGTGTGTGTGTGTGTGTGTTTTTTTTTAATGTGTTCGACTCTGGGCATAGGCTTCACAGCCTATCAAGGCCCAGCAGTCCTCCTACATACCATACTCCTTTACATGTCACCATTTCGGCGCTAACACCCACCGTCCATATTGAATACATGCTTGGGCGAGACCTCTCGTACAGGACTGGTGTGTTGGTATTAGCGGGGGTATTTTTACGACATGTCGGCTGGTCTTCTGGTAGATCAGTAAAGCCTGATTTGCTGAAATTCAAATCCTTAAACTGTTCCCTGCCCCAGCGGGGATTTGAACCTGGGTCCGTTAGAACTGCAGGCCACCTCTCTACCGATTGAGCCACACAAGTGAAAGTAACACTGATGCTTGCCATGATATTATTCTGGATTGTTATAGTTTTATAAGTTTACAGATAACTAACAGAAACAGGAATTTCATTTGTGGGCGTATTACTGTTAAAAAGTGGATAAAAATAAGAAAATATCTGACTATTTTTGGGGAATAAGTGTTGTATTTCTTCCCCTCAGGTGGTAGCTCTGCATAAATGTTACTTCAAATCCTTCTGAGCGGCATTGAAATAGTAACTGATAATAAAAAGAGATACATATATGGCTGTTGATGATGATTATTTAGTATACTCTCCACAACCTGTCAGTGCAATATTCGTCCCAACGCAATATCCAGTGCAGCTAGTTTGGCTCTATCAAAGCATTATCCATTTAAATTATGCAACATCCGGAAAAAAAAAGATGTAACCACAAGTCCAATGCACTATCCGGCACTGAGGCATCTCAACCTGCCCATAAGCAGTAGCCAACTGACACCATGGGAAACCCTGAAACTTGGGAGCCAATGAAAACGCCCGCTATGCGCTAGCCAATCAGAATCCGACACAGTCAACT
>JAGKTI010037130.1:0-10950 GCA_018397915.1 Birgus latro
CTGTACATACATATGTACCGTAGGTTAAGGGGGAAGTTTGAGATCCCTGCAGAGGCACTCCAAGGCTGTGTGTGAATTACATTGTGGTGCATCTGTAGAATACGTACTATTGACATCAGTGTTCACACCCAGGCTGGGTATTAAAATGTGACCTGCATGAGTTTGCTTATGGATTCTCATCTTACCGATATTAGTCGTAAGTGTAGAATCATAAGGGTAAGTATGCTTTTAGGATGTCCGAGTGCAGTGGAACAAATACCACCGGACAGTACTTAGACTAGGAGCATATGCACAGAGCCCTGAGTTAATGGTCACTGCACTTACTGTCAACCTGTGACAGACTGTGGGTCACTGAGGGCTCTGTTAGTTAATCGGTACCTATCGTGATCTTTTTAACGTACCAGGTTGATGCTGCAGGGGGTGGATCAGCTAAAGTGAAGCTGGTCTTGCAGATGAGAGAAGGAGCTGGTGCCTGATGGATTGCTGTCTCCCTCGGAAGTGCCAGGCAAGGCTTTGGACCTCACCCCTTATAGCCACAGTGTTGTGTTAACCAGGGAACACCTTGTTCTCTGGTTAATAGAGATATAGGTTTAACAAGTAAACTATATGGGTCCTGAGAGATTTGACAATCCAAGGACTATGTTTCCTGGTTAATAAGCTACTCTATAGGAAATTAATGGCGACCTCAAATGTACGAAGCTCTGGCCATCGGTTGAATTTTCAGCTGAAGTGTACTTTTCATTATGTATGCATAGACTACTAGGCAGAGGGTTATTGAAGTTTAATACAAATTGTTTGTCACATTGATACTATTGATGCTCCACCTTGATTGATTTCACAGGTACAGTTGGTGAGCATAGCAGTTTTGCTGTGCAGATTAGCTGATCATACTGTATCTGCCGCATGCTGCTGCCTCTTCTCCTCTGCCCTCGCCATCTCCATTTACTATTAATTTGTATTATACCATTTTACGCATAGGTACAGTTATACTACAACTGTCACATCTACACAATGTATCATATACACCACGCTACACAACAATTAGTTAATGAATATGTTTCGAACTTTCGCTCAGTTTGACCTGAGTACAGGAGTTTTCACCATCGTCAAGTACTTTTTTCCCCTCGTAAATACGAGGTTTTTACGCTCATTGGCAACAGTGATTTTCTCCTGTAGCAGGATGGTACACACACCATAGTGTGGATCTTGTGTGACTGAGTTAGGATGTATATGTATGTATATACTGTATTGTTAAATATTTCAGAGAAAATTTTGATTTCGATGGGTCATAATGTCACGAATTCACGAGATTGTGTGTTTATACAAATTCGTGACACTGTATTATTATTATTATTATTATTATCGGAATGCTTGAACAATGGTGAAACCCATAGAAGTTCGTTCAGTCAGTTAACAGCTCGCTTTTGCACTCAGATTTGGAATGAGTCTTCATAACATTCGTCATTGCTTCATAAGCGACTGTCTTTATGTATAGACAGTGCGTTTCACTGAGCAATAGTTCTGTGTAATTGTCGTTCCCACGCCTTGCCTCTCTAGCCGTTAAGCTACGCCCATTTCTCGCGCCCCTGTGCCTGGCAGGGGAATATTAGTTAGAATCGCCACAGGAGTGAGGTGTCGAGCGCAGTGCAGAGAAGCAGGGTCCCGTCTCAGCGGCTAGTCTCTAGCAGTTCGACGTTTCCAGTATCTCCCCACCGAGATGGTGATCGGCAGCAGGGCAGCAGTGGTTGTAAGCAGCGAATTGCAGCGCCTCGAGAAGCAACAGACGCCCTGTCTCTTCGCAGCTGTGTGCCCCCATTTTCACCACTGACCAGTATTTTTGCTCTTTGTTTTTCTAGGCTTAAGATTATTTAGCCATTTGTTTGAGTGCATGGCTGAGTGAATTTACTTTGCTTTGAGATTCTTGTAATGTATATTTATTTCTTGTAAACAGTAAATTTACAATTCTTCTTTTTGAGCTTAATTAAATGTAGGAATCTTGTTTGATTTCTCCACATTTTGCCCACTTTCGTTTGCTACTCGAAGCTTGCACAAATTTCTTATATTAATCACGGCTGGTATTTAAGCCAGATTTTTCATATTAATTCTTAAGACTGTTGTGCCAGCTAGGAGTTAGCACCAGCAAGAACCTAAGCTTTATTATTAGTATCAATTATTCATTGTCAGGGGTACGTACACTTCCTCAGAGGCCAACAGGACGAACAATATAGCATTCGTGAGTGATCAGTCTCCACTGTGTACTGTTGAGAGGGCTCACGAAATTCTCATCTTTAGAGTATCGGCGAAGTAAGCCAGCATAAAAGTAAAATTTACCATTTGATTTCACAAGTCGATTCCTTTGTGTCAATAGACTATTTATTTGCATTCAATACATATTTCAACTTCCCCCCTGATAGATCACCTGGATCACACTTGGTGTTGACTAAAACGCCCAAGTCTTTCTTTCTCCGACTTTTGTAGACTTATGCTACCCATAATGTAGCTTTCATGAGGTCTTCTCTGGCTGTCTTCATCTGCATCAAGTGGTGTTTGTCAGTACTAATCTCCATTTTTCACAAATGGCTCCATTCATACAACTTGCTTATGCCTTCCTGAAAAGATTTGGAGGAAACGTTATTGATAATTTTCTTCATCACCTTCAAATCATAAAATGTCTATATATAGTAGCTATTAATCCCACGAAAAAGATCATGAATAAAAACCAAAACATCACTGGAGTCAACACTGAACCTTGAGGTACTCTGCTTGTCACATCTCTCCACGATGAATATTTTCCTCTTAATACAGTTCCCATCTTTTGTTCAGGCAAAAACTTCTACATCCAGCATAACAGTGTTCCAGCAATTCCTCCAAACATTTCCAGTTTCCACAACAATCTTTTGTGGGGTACTGTATCATTCGCTTTTTTTTCTTTTTAAAGTAAGAAATATACTATCTACCCAACCGTCTCTTTCTAAGAATACAGTAAACTCTCACTTTACCGTAACACGCTAGACCAGATATTGAATTTAACCCCTTAATGGCTATTGGCGTTGGATGACACTATTAGTTCGAGTGCCAGATGCGTCGAATTAGCTCAGCCTACTAAAAACTGCGAACAGCTATGGGAGGAGACAGTCTGTGGTATGTTTACAGGAACATTCTCAGGCAGTCAGATCATCTCGCACAATATCACTCATTGGTTTACATGTTACTGGCTAGTATGCAGTCATTTGATCTATCTATCTATATACCTAGACTGCTTGCCCCAAGAAAAGGGAGGTAGCCGAGACAGGTCAACACACTACCAATTTACTCATCCACTCATACACATTCATTCGCATCTTAGCCCCAAAGGGGAGAAGGGACAGATCCTCACCGCACCACACCGCACGAGGGTCATCCACGCAGTGTGGTCAGTGACATCCACAGCAGGGCCCGACAGCAAAGCTGGTTTACCCCTGCCGCATCATAATGGACCCATCCCCTTATCCGCACCTGTCCTGATCAGCTGATCATACAAAATGCGGAAGAATATCCCCTCAGGGCTGCGTCATCATTTATTCATTCGCAATTTCCCTCCATTCATTTCTATCACGCACAGCCGCTCTTCCTTGCTCAACAGACAACCCTCTCGCATCCAACGCTCTCTTCACACTGTCCATCCATCCTCTTCGTGGTCTTCCTCTCAGCCTTACACCTCTCACATCAGATCTAGTTATCTTTTCACCAATCGCTCATTATCCATTCTCTCCATGTGCCCAAACCATCGCAACACCCTCTGCTCAACTTGATCAGCCATCTCTCGGACAATTCCAGTTTTCCTTCGCACTTCATCATTTTTCACTCGATCCATACACGTCACTCCACACATACTCCTCGGACACCTCATCTCCATTACATTCAAACTTTTCCTCTCTGCTACACCCATATTCCATGTTTCAGCCACACATAATGCAGTCGGTACCACAATACCCTCATACAGCCTTCTCTTTACATCCATTCTAAGTGAACGACATCGAAACACTTTTTTCATTCCTCCCAGCACCTTTCCAACTTCATTCATTCTATACTTCACTTCTGCATCTATTCTTCCATCCACAGCAACATGTGACCCTAAGTACTTAAAACACTCTACCTCCTTAAGGAACTCACTGTTCAAAACTATATTCTTCCTCCTACCACATTCCAACTTCATACACTTCATCACTTTACTCTTATTCCCATTTATTTTCAGTTTCCTCCTTTCACACACCCTTCCACACTCCTCTACCAACTGTCTCAATCTCTCCTCTGAACCAGCCACGAGTGCTGTATCATCCGCAAACAGCAGCTGCTTCAGATTCCGCTCTCTACCATTATTCACCAGACTCAGTCCTCCACCTAACACTCTTCCATTCATCTCCCTTACAACACCATCCATATAAATATTAAACAACCAAGGCGACATCACACATCCCTGCCACAGCCCCACTCTCACGGGAAACCAATCACTCACAGTATTTCCCACTCTTACACACGCTTTACTATTTACATAAAAACTTTTCACTCCTTTTAGTAACCTGCCATCAAGCCCATACAATCTTAAAACATTCCACAAAGCCTCCCTATCAATTCTATCAGATGCTTTCTCTAAATCCATGAACGCCCAAAACACATCCTTACCTTTCGCTAAATACTTTTCACACACCTGTCTCACAGCAAACACCTGATCCACACATCCCCTCCCTCTCCTAAAGCCACACTGCTCATCACGAATCACTCCCTCTGTACCCTCTTAACTCTCTTAATTAACACTCTACCATACACCTTACCTACAACACTCAACAGACTTATACCTCTAAAGGTAGTAAATTCACACTTATCACCCTTACCTTTATACAATGGTACCACACAAGCACTTGCCCAGTCAATTGACACCATACCTTGCACAAAACACATATTCAACAATCTTACTAACCAGTCAACAATAGTCGCTCGACCAACTTTCAGGCATTCCACAAAACACCCATCCATACCTGCAGCTTTCCCTGCCTTCATCTGCTTTACTGCCTCTTGCACTTCCTCCATCGTGATCAAAGATTCATTCAACTCTCCCAATACATATATTCCTTGCACCCTTCCATCTGCCACAATCTTTTGGAGGGCACGGTGGTTCAGAGGTAGAGCATCAAGCTCGGGACCGGGGGGTCGCGAGTTCGAGCCGAGCCCGGGACTGCTGTGCCGGGAGGGGTAGCGCCCTCCTGTTACCTAGCGGGGCTTTATGATCTCATTGTAAGGTCTGGCTCGGGGATTCATTTTTTAATCAGCCTCCCTTTCCTCCTCTACATTTAACAATCTTTCAGAATACTCCGCCCATCTCTTCCTTACTGCATCCATCTCAATTAACATCCTTCCATCCTCTGCTTTTACTCGTTTTTCCTTCCCAGACTCTCCCTTTCGCACCCTTTTCACCTCCTTCCAAAACATTTTCTTATTCTGTTGAAAATTCTCAGTCAACCGCCTACCCCACCTCTCATCTGCTACCACTTTAGCATCACACACAGCCCTTCTCGCCCTATTCCTCTTTTCCTTATACATTTCATATGACACATCCTTCCTCTGCAACCACACTTCATATGCACGTCTCTTCTCTGCCACAGTCATACTTACTTCCTCGCACCACCATTCACTTTCCTTTCTTACACCACCACCCACTCGTCTCACACCACACACCTCTTCCGCATGCCCCACCACAGCACTCTTAAACAACTGCCATTCCTCCTCCACAATGCCACTCTCCTGATCTTTCACTGCGTTCCACTGATCTCTCAATTTCTCCTGATACTCTATCATTTTCTCTCTTTTATCCAACTCACTCACTTTCAAAACCTCCCTGCCACACCTAACTCTTCTAGCTCTCACCCATCTCTTACCTACTCTCAACTTTCCCTCCACCAGATAGTGGTCAAACATACCTCCACCCTCCCCTCTCAAAACTCTCACATCCAACAATCTTCCTATTACATTCCTCGACACAACCACATAGTCCATCAATGCTCTGTCAACAACCCTTCCACCCTCCTGTCTCACCCATGTATACTTATATCTTTCTTCTCAAACAAGGTATTCCCAATCACCATCTCTCACTCAGCACACACACCTATCATTCGTTCCCCATTTTCATTTCTTCCAGGCACACCATGCATACCAACTACACCTTCAACTGCTACATTTCCCACTCTAGCATTCAGATCTCCCATCATTGCTACATTCACATTTGCTCCAAAGCTCTGCAAACACTCATCAACATCATTCCAGAATGACTTCTTCTCTTCTCCATCCCTTTCACTACCAGGCCCATATGCACTCACAGATACCCACAACTCACGTTCAAATTTCGCTTTCACCCACATCAGTCTCGATGACACCTCCTTCCATTCAGTCACACACTGCTGTACTTCCGGGCTCACTAACAAGGCCACACCTTCTCTTGCCCTCTCTTGCCCTTCCTCTGTCAACACCTGGCAATCTTTAATTCACACTTCCAAACGTAGACTCACCTTTCCCTTTCATCTTTGTTTCACTCAAAGCTAACACATCCAACTTTCTTCTCACAAACATTCTCCCAATCTCCTCCCTTTTAGCCTCAATCCTACTACATCCACGCACATTCGTAGACCCAACCTTCTGGGTACGGGGATAACTGGATCCCCAATCCCTTTCTCTGGTCTGTCTCTTTTTATGAACTAAAAAACAGACTACGAGTATATGGCTTCAAGTCGGGTGAATGTGTGGGTGCAAGTGTATGGTCGACTGAATGTGCCCTCAGGTATCAGTTGCCGACTCATGCATCTGTGTTTACCTCCGAACTTTTTGCTATTGACAGTTGCCATAGACTAAGCTTTAAATTTTAGGCATGACTCATTTGTCATCTTTTCAGATTCAAAATCAGCCCTTCAGGCAATTGCACCTTGCACTACGGATTCACATTAGCTCCAGGACCGCATCGTTAATAAACTGCATTCATGAAACAAGTCCTTCACGCTGATCTGGGTGCCTGGTCATTGTCGTATTTACGGCAGTGAGCAGGCTGACGTACTTGCGAAGTTGGCTGTAGAGCTCGAGGAGACTTGGGACGTTCCTCATGATCTACGGTCCAGTCTCTCTCTCGGAAGAAATCAATAAATCTTCTGTAGCAAGATCTGTGGCAAGGTCAGTGGACCAAACTAAATACTCCAACATGTACGCCGTACCTGGCCGATTTGAATACTGCCAACAATCCCAGTCTCCTTGAGGAAAAAGTATTGGCGCAATTTTTTTTTTTTTTATGCTAGGAAGAAGGAACCGAAGGCCAGGAGCCCGCAAACCGTTCCATCCAAGAAAAAAAATAAAAACAATGCAAGAGAGCCAAATTCAAGATCCGATCATTTCGAGATGCCTGGACACACTGCGTTTAAAAGACTGGAGATCATAGGAAGTAGAAAATACAGACAGAGGGAGACAATTCCAGAGTTGACCTGTTGCATAAATGAAGAACTGGGAGTAACAGTTAATTCTTGCATTAGAGAGTTGGACAGAGAAGGGATGAGAATTTGTTGCTAGACGGGTGCTACGCGTCCGTCGTAGAGGTGGGGGGATTTAAGCAGACTGTTCAGAGGAGCAGATTACGGCATGATGCCACCTTAATAACACACATGAAACCATATATGGAAAGACGATTCTCACCGCACTGTTGTAGTGTATATTATATAGGCATTAGTATATATCTCATAACACAATGTACAGGATGTAGTGTATATTATATAGGCATTAGTATATATCTCATAACACAATGTACAGGATGTAGTGTCTGATTTCACATGATATTTGTACACAGTCTGTTGTCCCAGACTATCAAGAGTCCTAACATATGATGTTTCTCAAAATATCCTCGTAGTCTAGACAAGCAAGAAACTCATGATGTATTCAAACACGTGGAAGCCCACAGGAGATCGATTAGACACTACTACCTTACCTAAACATCCTTTCTCACCTGTATATAATGGGAGAGAGAAGCCCTTCACATCAGAAAGGGAGAGAAGGGGATAAGAGAATGCCCTAGAGCACAATTAGGGCAGAGTAAGGAGAGAGGGGAGACTGGCCGTCACGCTAAGATCATTGTATATCGCCATCAAAGATAAATCTACAATAAAACTCAGTAACCCAAGAGTCCTGTAACTCACCTTCGTTGATAATACGTCTCACGACTTTGTTCTGGTTGTATTGAATAACCCATCATCGACTTCCCAACAAGAACCTCCGACCACGCTACCGAGATTGGTGTGCAGCGGTAACAACGAACCCATCTACTAAAAACTACGCTACCGAGATTGGTGTGCAGCGGTAACAACTAACCCATCTACGAAAAACTACGTCACCGAGATTGGTGTGCAGCGGTAACCACGAACCGACTACGGAAAAATCAAGCACTACAAAATAAGAAGCAAACGAAGAGGTGAGAAGATACGAACAACAATAAAGAAGAGTGACGAGAGAGGAATGGCGCTAACAGTCTGACCCAGCATGATGAGCTAAGACACTGCTGACTCTCCCATACCACCACCACCCTCCATCACGACCTCCACCACCATCTCCACCACAGCTACCATAGCAAAGCACGGGCCCACACACTGCAAGATCATCATAACACGCCAGTCAGCCCAAGTGCTTGAAAACAACGGCCTACCGCACCTGCCTGTCTGCCTGTCTGCCAGCCTTTCTGCCAGCCTGTCTGCCTACTCCAGGGACCCACCTCAACAGGAAGTGTGAGACGTCTAGAGCGAGTATCTGCCGACCTCAGTGATGACAACGATGCTAACGTGTTGACCTTCAACAACAACACCTCTTTCTTCATACCACGGCTTATCTCCACAACTGTTCTAGTGAGTTAATTTATTCTAACGAAGGATGTATTAGTTAACAATTCACCAGTTACACAATTACACAGTTTACACTGACATATGAGATGTGTAACATATAAAGTAGTAAGTGGTCTCATTATCCTGAGTAGAGTTCCGTTATTAGTGCCCTAAGGATCAACTGTATCTCTTACACAAACACCAGAAGACGATCAACATAATATGAATATCGAGACACCATCAAATACAGAGGAACCAGCAGAAAACCAAACTCAGGAAACAAAACATAAGCTAGATAAAGAACAACAAACAGACTCAACATTCGTTGAAGTAAATGATGATGACACTTGGTCAGAAGTTTCAGATATAGATAGTGAACATTATACAAATTTTCCTCACGTCTACTATAACATAGACCATAGAGTATTTATTAAGGTCAGGAAAAACATATAAATTGTCAGTAAATGACGATTTCAAAACAAAAATTGTAAAGATGGATAACACAAAAACAGCAAGCACGAGTGCAATGCTTTCTCCACAGAATTCCAGTAACAATCCCTTTCCAGTGTACATTTGTCATGAAGAGAGTGAACTACCAAAATTCTCTGGTACAGAAAAAGACAAGATAGACGTGAACACCCTCATTGAACATTGCCAGCAGTATTTCATTAGGCGAAGCATTACGGATGAAAAAGGGAAAATAGCTGTTTTTTCAGCTAGAATAAACCAAGAACGATGCCCTGCCGGCAATTTATTACGTTCTGATAGGTTGACAAGAGCCACAAAATTCGAGGAATTTAAGGCAGAATTTGTCAGGAAATTCTCGGGAGGCAAGAATTTTCTTATTGGTATAACCCCAGAATTACACAAAATGGTAGACTTCCTTAGGCAAACACAATCAGGCCCAGATCTAGGAGATATAACATCAGATATTTCCACTATTAAGAAAACCTTGTTAGACAGCCTAGAAAACTCAAACTGGATCACACAGGATGGTGGGATGTCACCAGTGCATGTCGTCGACATCATTGGCTATATATCAGCCCTATGTCAGTTTTCTGACAGGGTGCTGAAGATAGCTAAAACCATCCCATATAATCCAGGAATGTGCTTACTTGATTTCATTTATGAAGTAGAATTAAACTGCAGTAAAGCTGGTATCACTGACACATCACAGCTCATCAAACCAGGAATCAAAGTACCAGAAATAGTAGCAGGGATAAATAATTCAAGTCCTGCCAAGGACCACAGACAATCACATCCAGTTCAGAAACAAACACACAGTCAGGTTAGCTCAAGGACTCGCTCCTGCACACCAGGCAACAGGGCGGTACAAAAGTTTGACAGGAGTCCCAGTAGACATCGATCAACACAAAGACACACAAATGGAAGATCACCTCGTAGGTTCAGCTCAAGTAACACACTCTGTTACTATTGCGCAAAACCTAGGCACACAAAAGCTGAATGTTATATCAGAACAAAGGAGGATAGAGATAAAGCAAAAGGGTTCGAAGCATATTGCAGACACCATAGGTGTGTAGGTCACTGGACGTCAGAATGTAAAACAGTAGAAAGATTGATATCCGTCCATAGGTCGGGGGAAGGCCGTACCAGCACAAAAGACGACGACACATAAAACAGTCAACATTGGAAGTCTCTTTGGAAACGAAAGCATTTTGGTACCTGCTGTATGTGAGGAGGAAGAGATTTCATTATTTTTGGATTCAGGCTCACCAGTGAACTTAATAACGCAAGATGAGTTAGAAAGAATTTTTAGAAAGAGAAGAAAAGTGACATTTCTGGAAAACTCAGACTTACATTTACACACAGTGGATGGTAAAGAAATACCAGTTATTGGTATGATTGAGTTAAACATGAAGTTCACAGAGACCTCAAAATCATTCACTACCACCTTTTATGTAGTAGAAAAATTATCAATCAGAGGAAGTGGTTTAGTTGGATTAAACACGATGAGAAAAGAAAATATAATACTGATGCCACATTTTAATGGAATTCATTATGACAGCGAATTCATTGAAGAAATTTCATCTCCTGATAATACAACCAGCAGTTA
>JAGKTI010037131.1:0-10950 GCA_018397915.1 Birgus latro
AAAGGCCTTAGGTACTTACGAAGATGTTAAGGCAGCAGACTGGGTGCATTCTAGAATTGTGTCCTTAAAACTTCTACCAAGAACTAAGGACGCTCTGTATGGCAGGTACCAGAAGGATAATTTCTCCTGTGAGGAGATTGAGAAAGGCTTGATGCAACTCTGTAAACACTTGCAAGGAACAGTAAAGCCTGTTGAATATAAATCAGAGGCTGAAATAAGGAAAAGAACCACTAACCAACTGGCTGGGAAAGCCAAGCCAAGAACAGGTAAGGCTGTACCTAAGGAAGAGATAGGTACTTTTCTTAGCTCTTTAAAGTCTGAAGATAAATTAATAAAGACAGGGGACAGACAAGCTGATGAAAGTAAGGAGGTAAAAATTTTCATGGTAAAGGACAAGAAGGTTTGTGTGTTTTGTGGTGAACAACATTCCAGTGCATCTTGCCAACAGTATCCTGATTATGGTTCTAGAATAGTGAGACTTCAGGAATTGGGATGTTGTACGATTTGTATGAATACCGAACATGGTTCCGCTGACTGTAAAATTAAACTAAATCTTTGTTTCAAATGTAAAAAGGACAATCATCACAGTGCTTTGTGTCCAAGGATGATGAAACATGAGGTTCCTAAAACTGCAAGTGTCAATATGACAGTTGCAGAAGCAAATACTCCAGTAACGATGCCAGCTGTAGTTCCAATTGCTGATGTAAAGGTAATGAGTGAAAATAGGAACATATTAGTATGTACTCTTTTTGATACAGGTGCGCAGAAAACCTTCATTTCTGCAGACATTGTAGATAAATTAAAGTTACCTGTTGTCGGCAAGGTAAATCTAGCCATTACAGGGTTCTTAACTACTAAAGAAGCACAGTCCTTTGATTTAGTTAGACCCTTAATACAACTTGGCAGATATAAATGTCGCATAACAGCAGCTGTACTGGATAAGATGGAAACCAGTATTTATATAAAGGGACTAAAGGGGACCTCTGATAATTTGCAAAGCTCAGGGATAAGATTGGCAAAACATAATGTGAAATCAGATACTGTGGGTCCCATAAAAATGATAATTGGATCAGATTACTGTGGAAGATTCTTACACAGGACCTTTAAGAAGAATAAAGTACAGTTGTTCAAGAGTCCAGGAGGTAACCTTATTATGGGTCAGTTGCCTTTTCCTAAGAAAGACAAAGGAGATGCCAAATTAGTAGATTCAGTCTTTGTTACCCCCACACAGTCATTGATGGTAGCTAGAATAGGTGCAGAATTAGAACCTACTCAGATAAATGACTCGTTAGATGAAAAAATTGAACCTGTACACAAACTTTGGGACCTAGACAGTGCAGGAATACACACTGAAGATCCAACCCCTGAAGCTAAAATAACGTTGGATTTGTATAATCAGTCTGTGAAATTTAAGGATGGACAGTATTGGGTAGGATTACCATGGAAACTAAACCATTTGGAATTACCTACAAATTTCCAAGCAGCTAAGGCTCAGTTAAATTCTCTTCTAAGAAAGTTGAGAAACTACCCAGAACATTTAACCATATATGATAATATTATATAGGATCAAATGAAGAATAAATTTATTGAGGAATTAGAATTCCCTGTTAACCATAAAGAGGGACATTACATCATGCTGTAAGCAAAGATTCAGTAACAACTCCCATAAGGATAGTTTTCAATTGTAGTAGTAAGCGTCCAAGGGGTCAGTCAGCTTAAATGATTGCCTATACTGTGGACCTACACTAACAGAGAAGTTAGGGAATGTATTACTAAGATTTAGAGAGAAACCTTATGCTTTTACAGCAGACATTAGTAAGGCTTTTCTCAGAATAGGATTGAGGGAGGAGGATAGGAAATTTACAAAATTCCTCTGGCCTCAAGACCCTCAAAATGAGGATAGTCCATTGAAAACCTACTGTTTCCAGTCGGTGCTCTTTGGCTCTTGTGCTAGTCCTTTCCTACTTTGCAACACATTGAAGCATCATTTTGAAAGGGCCAAATGCCCAGAAATAGGGCAGGCTTTTTACATGGATAATTTGCAAGGTGTTGCTGATACAGAGACGGAAGTATTGAAGGCTTATGAAGTAGCCAATTCCGAATGTGGGAAGGCAAATTTGCCGCTACAGAGCTGGAATACAAATTCACCGCTTTTGAGGAATAAAATACAAGAGGACTATCCAAATACTGACATTCCCGAAACTCAAAATGTGTTGGGTCTTAACTGGGATACAAAGGCTGATGAAATAAGTTTAAAGCCGATTAAGTTCTCTATGTCACTCTCACCAAGAGGTCCCTGTTAAGTCAGGTCTCCATGTTATTTGACCCATTAGGATTAGTCAGTCCTATAGTTATTAGGGGAAAATGTTTAGTGCAAGAGGCTTGGCGAGAAAAGTTAGACTGGGACACAGAATTAGGTGAAGCGTATGCTGAACAGTGGGAACAGATTCAGAAGGAATTTGAAAAAACATCAAGCATAAGTATTCCCAGGATGATAAACAGTAACGAGAAGTCACATTTACACATTTTTTGTGATGCTTCTCAGAAGGCATATGGAGCAATAGCTTATTTTGCAACAGGACGGGACAGTGAAATTATTATGTCCAAAGCCAGAGTTGCACCAATTAAGGGAAGAACCCTACCTCAAATGGAATTGGCTTCCATAGAGATAGGAACTAAACTGGCCAGGTATCTAACCACTGCTCTGGATACTCAGTTTGAGGATATTTATATATGGACTGACAGTGAAATTTGTCTTTACTGGATAGGAAAGGATGACAGTAAAATTCCTTTTGTCCGCAATAGAGTGAAGTCTATAAGAGAAATGTCTTCTAAATTTAAGTTTATGCATGTATCCTCTAAACAAAATCCAGCTGATTTACTTTCAAGAGGTTCCACAGTAAAGAAACTGATCAAGGATGGCTTGTGGTTTAAAGGTCCTAAATGGTTACTCACTAAGGATTGGCCTGAGCAAAGACTGTATAGTATTGCTGAGGTTAGTGTTGTAAACTTGGATCCAGTAGTACTTGAGCCAGAAATAATTGACATTAGCAGATTCTCATCTGTAAAACAACTCATTAACACCACTGGGTTAGTTGTTAAATTTTTTAATAAGAAAGTGGGATTTAAGAAGTTTGATCCCATGGAATATTGGTTGAGAAGGATACAAAGGAAGTATTATGGAGAGATTTTTAACCTTTTATGTCAAGGCACTGATAAGAACAAATTGATCCGAGATTTAGGATTGTTCTTAGACGGAAAAGGTCTGATTAGATGCCGTGGCCGAATAATAAAGGCTGATTTGCCTCTCCAAACTAGACATCCTATACTGCTACCCAAGAAAGATTATTTTGTAGAGTTAATTGTAAAGGAAGCCCATGACTTGACTCTTCATGGAGGTGTGCCGCAGACCTTGGCCCGAATCCGCGAAAGGTATTGGATCCCTAAGGGTAGAACAGTTGTAAAGAAATATCTCAAAGGCTGTATAATATGCAGGAGGTATGAGCAAAGGCCATATGACTACCCAGGACCACCTGCTTTACCAGAGGATAGGGTAAATGTTAGTAGGCCCTTCAAGGTAACTGGAGTTGATTACACAGGGGCTATAACTGTTACGGGTGAGGGAATTCCCCATAAAGTGTATATATGTTTGTTTACTTGCACCTATACGAGGGCAGTCCATCTAGAAATGGCAGAAGATCTCAGTTCAGAGAAATTCCTGAATGTATTTAGAAGATTTGCTGCTAGAAGGTCTTGTCCTACCAGATTAATAAGCGACAACGGAACTAATTTCGTTGGAACAGCACCTTTACTTTTGAACATAATGAATGACCCAAAGGTTAAGACAGCACTAAGAATCCGAAATTGTATCTGGCAGTTCATTGCTCCAAGAGCACCATGGCAAAATGGATTTACAGAAAGAATGATTGGAATAGTAAAGAACTGCCTAAGGAAAACTCTACACAGAACTAAGATCACCAGAGAGGAACTGAGAACGGTGATAACTGAAATTGAGGCTAGGATTAATGATAGACCGTTAACCTATTTAGATGATACTAGCATTGGAATTGAAGCATTGACACCTGCTCATATGTTGCATGGCAGGAAACTTCATCCAATACCTTGTGTGGATATCCAGGAGGAAATAAATGATCCTACAATTGGAACTAATGAACTAGGACAACATCTGCGCGAGGGACACCAACGTCTTAAAAGGGTATTGGACATCTGGAATAGACATTGGAGTGAAGAATATCTCTTGAGCCTAAGAGAAAGATATTATGGGGCTCAGGCTGCCAGCAACAAATCAGTTATAAATATAGGAGATGTGGTCTTAGTAAAAACCGAACAACCAAGATCCCAGTGGCCATTAGCTAAGGTGATTTCCACACATCCAGACTCAGAGAGGGTGCTAAGACTTGTAAAAATTAAATGTAGGGGACATCTCAGTATGAAAACGATAGATAAACTGGTGCCCCTAGAGTTAACGGCTCCCCTGGAAACAGAGGATGGTGGAGAACAATTGGGTCAAGATGTGCGACCTAGAAGGGTCGCAGCACAGGGCTCTAGAGATCTGTGGAGAGAGCTTCGGGCAAAAGGACATATTACATGATACAGCGTATCATTTTTTGCCCGGCCCCAAAACTGTGGGAAATATTTTCCCTCAGAGCGGTTGCGGCCTTTACCTTCAGTTGTTGATCGTTAAAGGGCAGAGGAAAACGTACTTGAGAGGTTTAAAAACCCAGAGATTACGTTCTGTTTATTCTTATTATTAATAAATTAAATGATACTGCATTTAACATTGGTAGACAACTATGTACATACATGTAAAAACTAGGGAATTTTCCATTGACCTAAACTGCGCCTGCGTGGATGACGTAGTAAGGATGAAAAGCCCACGATGAAATGGGAGGCCAGTTTTAATATATATATACAGTATATCTATCTGTAGAAAAGGGGAATATCTTGTTTAGTTTAATTAAAACTAAGATTAGATTAAGTTAGATTCACCTTGTATATTTTACGGAGTAAGTTAGCTGTATTTGACTTGTAATTAAGAAGTAGTTGGCAACTCTTCTATCCTATGAGGGACAAAGAAGCTCGCCATGTTGCTCACTCCTTGAGCAGATTTCACTCCGTCAGTAGCTGCGCTAAACTGCTTGTACATAGACCCCAAGGACGCCTGATTGCCCAGGAAAGACCGAAACAGCACTCCCGTCGTCATCTTGTTGTTCGACTCAATATATAGCTAAGTGACCTTATTGATTTGGCCAAATCTTAGGGAACTAGCTAGTATATAAGAGGTGATTGTAGGTGAGTTAGAGGATTTAATTGGCTGATTTACTCACGAGACTTATGCAAATTTACCTCTGTTCAATTTAGATAACTTTCTCCAGTGAGGAGTATCTAGGACGCTTGTTTTTTCTCACAACCTCTTAGTGCTAGCAGATTGTTGTCCTTTAATAAGCAATTATTACAGCAAGACAGATATTCCGGCAGCTTAAGATCAAGAGAAGGACAGTTAATGGATGGATAAGAAATACAGAGGTAGAACATAGAAAATTTGCCATGCGGAGCCCCGTGTCACACAAGACCAATACAATTTATAGCATGTGCCCAAGATCAACCCCTAACCACCCGTGTTGCTATCAAGAAGCAAATTATTCTGCCAGTATTCAGTGCAGTTACTGAATCCAGTGCAATCATAAGAGGAATCGTGGTCATTTTTAATCACACGATGATATTCAAAGGAAGGGGAACAGGGGCAGCAGGAGGGACACCAGCCTCCCTAGGTTTCAGCATGGGGGGACAGTATCTCTCAGCCCCCCCAGATTCTGGGATAAATGGTGTTGTAAAAAGTAGGTGGCCTCAGAAATATATACAATGGTTTATGTAAACATCAGCTTGTAACTTCAGCTTTAAACACAGCTTACCGTGATTCACAGTTTCTCACAACAGTGTAAATATTTAACAAAGAGAAACGGGCGTTTTAAACATCGCGAGATTATGTTCGAACTGCCATATGGCGGGATGGAGGTTTTCACTTGCGCTCACTAAGTGTTCACCAACATGAAGGAGAATTTTTCACCTGAAGCACCTGGTTTAAGGCCACTTTGTCCAGCAAGACAGACAGTGCGCACAGGCCCTATCGAGTCCATCCTGGCGAATTATGAAACGTTGACCAATGCTTTGGCTGAAATAAATTGTCATAGCCGTGACAACTATGGCAGAAAGGCAGGGGGAATTCTATTCCATCTTGAGAAGTTTCAGATTTTTAGGGAGCTTAAACTGTCTCAGTGTTCAGTGCTACTAAGCAAGTTTCTCTGCAGCTACAGGGAAAGGATACCACAGTGGAATAAGCGCTATCTGCATCAGCTGTAGCTAAACAGTACCTGCAATGACTATGCTCAGATGAAAAATTCCAAAAATTCTTTGGAAAGGTAGTGAAAATTTCTGAAGTCTTCACAGAACAGCCGAGTCTTCCTTGCTTCAAACGTGTTCCACGTAAGCTGGATGAAGGACTTCAATCACACAAGTTTCAGACCCCAGATAACTATTTGAAGAGGATCTACTATGAAGTCATTGACTTGGTGGATCAGGAGCTCTCATATCGATTTGATCAGACATCACTGAAAATTCCTAAAAAAGTCGAGAGTCTCTTGCTTAATGCAGTAAACTGAGATGGAAATGGATCACTATACCTGAACAACGAAATTGTGGAATTCTATAAGAGAGATATAGATGGGAGGAAATTGGATAGAGTACTCAACATGTTCCCAGAACTTGTACAGGATGCAAAAAACACCCGAACTTCAATCTTTGAAGAAAGTTACAAATGTTCGTACAGATGTGGATATCATGAAAGCCTCTTCAGGTGGGGATTGGCATGTTTCCAGAAGTGTCCGAGCTGATGAAACTGTTCATGACCGCACCAGTTACAACAGCAACAGCTGAAAGGTCATTTTCTTCCTTACGCAGGGTGAAGACATACCTTAGGTAAACAATGACTCAGAAAAGTTTGAATAATGCCATGCTTCTACATTGCCATAAAGCGAGGACGGATGGTATTGACTAGGTGTCCGTAGTTTAGGGGAGGCGGTAGCTCGATCGGTAGAGAGTTGGCTCGCAGTTCCGAGGGACCCAGGTTCGAATCCTCGCTGGGGCAGGGATCAGTTTAAGGATTTGAATGTCATAAAATCAGGCTTTACTGATCTACCAGAAGACCCGCCGACATGTCGTAAAAATAACCCCGCTAATACCAATACACCAGTCTTGTATGAGACAGCCCTAGCATGTATTCAATATGGACGGTGGGTGTTAGCGCCGAAGTGGTGACATGTAGAGGTGTATGGTATGTAGGAGGACGGCTGGGCCTTGATAGCAGGCTGTAAAGCCTATGCCCAGAGTCGGACACATAAAAAAAAAAAAAACATTTTGTCACTGCTAATGACAGACGTGAAAAGTTTTTGGCAAATACATTAAAATCACAGTTTCTGCAAAACTATGTTCTGTTGAATGTTGTGTGAGGCCTATATGTTGATGTAACTGCTTAGGATTTACGACTCCTACTTATGGTGTGGCTTACGGCATATCTAGCGGTATGTGCGTGCGTAAGTATACCCGTAAGAAAGTAGGGTTGTACAGCCAAGCTGGCTTTCTGTGCCATGGCAGTGTGTTTTGTTTATATGGTTTGTTTGGTTCAATATTTGCCGGAATACATACATACAAATAGATACAGACAAGTGTGTTTTCTTTCCCATCTATTTCGCTGCTCACTCTAGTTATATTTATAACATATATCTCGTTTTAACCCGCCGAGTCCCAACTGGTTTTTTACCCAGCCTACCCCCAGATCCCGACCGATTTTCGACTTTTTGTTTTTTGGCTGAAACCTTCGCTTTTGGTGAGAAACATCGAAAATTCATAGTGAAATCGCGATCCTGAGGTTAAAAAATGCTGATACAGGTGTCACTCAACCTTACGTTTTCCTTCTTTTTCAGGGTACTTGGCTAAGAAAACAAACAATGGAAGGGTTGACTAATTCAAGTCACTTTAAATTACGTATTTATTTCATTTATTTGGTATGAATTTATGTGTAGTAAAATTCTATAATGGTTTTCACACAATAATATATGCGTTTATAAGCACTGTTCACTTACCCAAAACCCTAGTATACGGCACCTTCCTTTACGACATAACCACCTCATCACTTCTGTTTGTTTCTACCTCAAGCTTCTTTGTTTCTATGTCCTCCACCTCATGAATCACTTTCACCGTGAATTTCGTCATTAGAGAGACTGTGGGGCAACATACCTTTACTGGCCGGCTTACTGCTAACAGGTGAATTGTCCCGTGTGTGGGGGAGGGGAGGGTTAGGAGGGGCCAGGCAGTATCCCCACTTGACAGCAGGTAGAGGAAGGTCTCCCACATATGCCTACCAAAAATCACCCGCGAATGTTGAAAAATGTGCACACAATTGGGTGACGTACGGTGTACATCGATTGGTCTGTCCGCGGAAAAAAGTTGCGACGTACGATGGGACTCGGTGGGTTAACCTATAGGGAAGCTTCTCTGTTGGTGGTTATTTGCAAATTGACTGATACAGTTACTGAAATTTATGTTCATAGTATTCAACTTTGATATTACATTGAATATCTTTACAAAAACACTACAAAAAGCAACCTTCTGAACTTCATAATTTATTTAATGTACCAGATGCACCACACAGGACAAAATGTTGGAAAAACTTGAAAAAAAAAACTTTGACCCCTACCGCTAAGACAGACTTCGCCATTCCAGAGCTCGTCCCTTCAGCCCCTTCAGGTTTCATTTGCTTCCGGCGCCTCTGATATTGCAACATGTAATAAAATATGTAGGACAGTTTCATGAAAGCACTAATGTGGGAGAGTGTGATAGTCAATAGCAAGAGTGTGACAATGAAGAGAACTAGACAACAAGGATTAGAGTAAAAGAATTTAAAAAAAAAAAAAGGGGGGGGGGCGTTAATTGTGATAAAGCCCGATACACTCCACTACCACCTATAGTGTGGTAATGACTGACGGAACTTCCGTCAGTCATTAGCACACCATAGATGGTAGTGAATGTGTCTCGGCACGGAAGGCCTGGCGTGCAGTATTGCCAAAGGAAAAATTATAGAAATCAGCTGGATTAGTCACAAAAGCGGTAAAAACCCGTCAGACAGTGGGAAATAAACGAAAAAAAAAATAGAAAAGTGCTTTAAAAACACCAGATAAATGAAAAATTTATTTATTTATTTATTTATTTTTGTGGCTAGATTGTTTTGAAAACTTCTAAATTTAGCGGAAAAATGGCTTCACTGGTAACTGATGGCCTAATCTCCTTGCTCTTCTTTCCTTTTCAATTCCTTTTTACTTCCCCATCTCACTTCGGACTTCAGTCACTTCTCTCTCCCTTTTAACTTTATATTTTCCTCCAGTTCCTCTTTTTCCCTTCTCCATCTCTTCTTCCCGTATTCTTCTCTTCCTCTTGTTTGCTTCCCCTTTCTAACTTCTTCCTCTTCCTTTCGAGCACGTTACTTTCCTCTCACTATCCTTACTGTTTACTTTTCTGCTCCCTTTCCGTACTTCTCCTCTTAGTTTTCCCGCCCTATTTATCTTCATTCAGGGGATCTCGATCGAACATTCTCCCTACATTTTCACTCTCTAACATATCCTCCTTCCTCTTCTTCCTCCTTCCCTACTTCCCTACTTACTTCAAGCTCTTTATTTATTAAACTCCTCTTCCTTCCTTAGATCCTTTTCATCTTTCTACATCCCATTTCCTCTTCCTACTGTCCTTTTACTTCGACTCCTCTCCCCACCAACCTCTTCTTTCTCCTCCCTTCTTAGTTGTCCTTTCTTCAGATGACAATTAACTCTTTCCTCTAATTTTTTACTCCTTTTTGTCACCTTCAGTTTCTTTTTTCTCCCGTCTCTACTTCTTTGTTACCTCCCTCTCTCCTTCGCGTCCATTCCCCTCTCCTCATTACATCCATCCTTCCTGCCTTCTTTTACCTTTCCACCTCATTATCCTCCTTTCTTCCACCTCCTTTTAATTTAGTCTCTCCTATAGTACTCTTCCTCCCCCCTCCTCTACCTTCTTTCTTTCCCTCTTCCTTTCCACCTCCATACTTGTCTCTCTTCCCTCAAGGGACCTTTATTACCCACCCCTAGTACTCTCTTACGACTTCCTATCTGTTTTCCTCCACTTCTTTCTCTTAGCTATGTCCCCCTCTCCTCTTTCTACCTCTTCTATGATACCGGTACCTCCTGACAGTTTCCCACATTACCCTCCCTTTGATGTGAGTCTCTGTATGCCTCACCAGCCCGCCCCTCCTACACTTTTAATTATAAGTAACAAGGCCTAAAGCTTTCCTCCCACGACATGCTTTTACTCCTACCCTCTATAGTGAAAGGGTTTTCCGCTAAGCTGAATAAAACGACCTGAATATTATACAAAAAACGTCATCGCAAGGAAAAGATTAATGAATACGGTTTTAACCCTACTAAGAGTTCTCCTTTGCTTCTTATTTCTGTTAAATTGAGACCCTTTCTTTGAGCTAGAGGAAATTATTCAAGTTGAGCAAATACATGTAATCGTAATTAAGTCCTCCCCAAACTGAAATGAATTATTTGGAGATACGTAGAATAAAAGATTCATAAATAAAATGCGTTAACGGAGTGTAGAAGTCAAGTTGCATAAGATCGTCATTTTTAGGGTGCAAGGAATATTACTCGTATTTCTGTGCGTTGGAGAGAGAGAGAGAGAGAGAGAGAGAGAGAGAGAGAGAGAGAGAGAGAGAGAGAGAGAGAGAGAGAGAGAGAATTATACAGACGATATAAAGCTAATGTTACCAATTAACACTTCGGAGGTAGTATGGTGGTACAATGTGTTAGAGATACACCCAACTTGTTCTTTTGGATTCAGATG
>JAGKTI010037133.1:0-10949 GCA_018397915.1 Birgus latro
TCTCTCTCTCTCTCTCTCTCTCTCTCTCTCTCTCTCTCTCTCCCCCAATCTATTTCTCATCCTACCACATTGTTCCTCTTCTTTCTATCATACATTTTTATGTTTTCCTCCTTTATTGCTTGATTGATTTGTGTGTGTGTGTGTGTGTGTGTGTGTGTGTGTCTAACTATAGGCTCAGATTTAATAACACGCTCCCTGGGGTCCAGCTGTCCTCCTACGTACCATAAAGCTTCACATGTCACCACTTTGGCCCTATTACCCACCGACCTTCTTGAATACTATTTAAGACTGTTCATTCCGGGTGTGATGATATTAGTGGCAGTGATTTAATTACGTGTGGGTCGTGTAGAATATCTGTGAAGTCTTGTTTAACGAATCTCAAATAATCAGACTGTTCCATGACCCCAACGTCGGGTCGATATTGCCCCCTTTTCAAACAGTAGACCACTTCTCCAACCATTCGACCACCGACTTCCCATCTATGTACCATCCTCCCTTCTATCATCTTGTTATCTGTATTTTCGTCCCTCGTAAAACGTTTTAGAAAAGTCCGTGTACCCTGCGAGTCAACTGGGGTACACGTCTTTTTTAAGGGTTGTGTAATGGACTAGTATCCAGCGGGGCCGCGGTTCGATTTCCCCTCGGTCTGTGGTCCATTTGTAAAGTTTTGCGTCGGTAATTAGATCTCTGCCTATCTTGGTCTTTTTCCCTTGCCCGATTCTCTGCAGCCACAGGATTTTTGTCATATATCTTGTTACCGTTCGCCACCTGTCCCTTTTTCCCCTCTGTTTTTTTTATATTTCTTTACTTTTCATCCTCGCCCCTCCCCAGCCTTCCTTTCTCTCTCATATCCCTATTCGAGATTGTTTCCCTCTAGCTTTTTTTTTTTAATCTTCCCTCCTTTCTACCTGTTCCTCCACCTTCTTTCCTCATATCAGTGACACCACATGAAGGCAACCCTCTCCAACATCTTTCCAGCACCTCATCTGCGTTGAAGGGGTTAAACACAGCTTATCAGTAAGAAATTTTACGAATCCTTCCTCTGATGTTCTTCACCTCTGCTTGACTCCTAATTGGCTACCTCATTACCCATCTGTTTTTATCTCCCATCACCCACTCAGTCACTGCCTTCATGGACTGTCTCCCTCCTAGCTTTCCCTTTGTCTCTTTTAATATTCAACCTCTCTCCCTGCTTCTGTCTCTTCCTGCCTGCTTGCCTTCCTGAACTCTCTCTCTCTGTCTCTCTTTTAATAAATTGTCACGATTCTTTCCTTCCTTTGGATTATTTAACTCTCTTCCTGATTTTGTCTCTTCCTCCTTATCTTTCGCCCTGATTTCTTCGTCTCTTTTAAGTGTCTCCCTTCTTCCTTCCTCTTTGTCTTCTTTCCCATCTGTCTGTCTCTGTTTGTGTCCTTTCTTGCTAGTCTGTGTTCCTGAATCTTTTTTACATCCCTCCTTGCCTTCATTTTGTATTCTCTTTTATCTGCTCTCTCTTTGCTTCTGTTTCATCTTGGCAGAATGTAATCCTGAATTCTTACATTTTTTTTTTATATCTTGTGTCCCATTTTGCTCTCCTTTGGAGTTTCTATTGATCTGCCTTTCTCTTTCTCCCTCTTCCTTTCTCCCTGTTTTCCTGGATGTTCCATTTCGCCTGAATCCAATCTGCATTCTTGTCAGTTCTTTTCTCTATCTCTCTCTCTCTTGATGGCTGTTTGCCTTCCTGACACCTCCATGTTTTCGTACCATTTATATCCCTCTTAACCTCCGTTATTCGTCTTCCCTGTTTACCGTACTCCGTGCCTTTGATTTTTTCTTTGCTGTCTGCATTTTTGAACTTTCCTTGTTTTTTATCTTCTTAACTGGTATTCTTCTCCCTGCTCATCGTATCTCCTTCCTGGCCCTCTATCTCATAACCTGCTCCCCTGTCTTCCTGTATGCCCTACTTTCGATTTTTTTAATGCAAAAAGAGAGACCCAAGGACTGAAAGTCTGCAAAAAGTTGTCCACTCCAAAAGAAAATTTAATAAAACGGGGCCAAATTTCGCGATGCCTCGACACCTTGCATTTGAAAAACTGGAGATCACAGGCAGTGGGAAATACCTGGTAAAGAAGACAACTGTAGAGCTATTTTCATACGTAAACAGTTGAGAATACTGGTTGACTTCTGCATCAAAGAGCTGGACTAAAGAGGAGTGAGAGTGTCATGCTAAACGGATAGTGTGCACCCGATGGTATGGAGGAGGGATACAAGCAGATATTATAGAAAAGCAGTTGCCATTGAAAAAAGAAAAGAAAAAAGAAAGTAGCAGATGGAACATTGCAGTGAAGAGAAGGAAAATGAAGGGAGTAAATATTCAGAAAGGAGTTGGCAGAAAAAAATAAAATAAATAAAAATCTCACTCCATGCTGTTTAGTACGGCTCAGTACGATAACGGCTGCTATATTTTGCCTTGCTGAACCATGATGATTTTTCCCTGCTTCCGGCAGACCTCTCGTTTGAAGGGAATGGAATAAAAATCTGTCAGTTACTTCACTGCAATGGCTTATTTTCCTACCACCAGACTATTTGTTAAGATTAGGGCAGACCTCTAGCAGTGAGGGGATTAAGGGATCTCAAAGGCGTGCGTCAGGAAAGTAAAATCGTCTGCCACAAATAAGATTGGTGCCTAAGTATGCCACAGCCCTCTATAGTGCTAATCGAGAGTGACATTAATCCTCTCGTTCCATTGCTCCCTCCCTCCCTCTTCCCCTAACCTGCCCCTCCCTGCCCCTCTTCCGCTTTTTCCAACCTTTCTGCTTCCCTACCCTGTCGCACTGTACCCTGCCCTTTATAACCCTACTTTCTTGCTTCTGCCCTGATCATCTTCCCCCTGACTTCCTACCCTGCCTTCCTACTGTGTTCTCTTTCCCTTGTCCCATTATCTTGCCTCCCTGTCCATCAATCCAGCCCCACAACCCTGTATCCCTTGCTCCCTACCCTGCCTATCTTCCCCTGGCCTTCCTACCCTGTCTCTGTACCTCTCTACTTTGTCTCCCTACCATGCCTCTATTGCCTCCTTCCTTTTCTACTGCATCTCAGTTTCCTCTCCTTTTTCTGGTAATCCACCTGATGTTTTTTCCTAGCTCTTTACTTCCCTTCTGTTGCGTCTTTCCTTCTCGCTGTATCGCCATATACTACTTTTGGCCACCCTGTTTCCTATATTCCTACCTGTCTACCTCCTTCTCCTTCCGTTTCTACATGGTTTTATTCTCCCTCCCTGTCTACCGATATCCCTTCTGTCTCCCTGTCTCCCTTCTCCCAGTCTGCCTCCCACCTTCCTGTCTGTCTACCTATCTTTTTTCCCCCCTTTCTGCCTCCCCTCTCGCTGCCTGTCTGCCTACCACTCTTTCCTCTGCTTATCTCCCTTTTCTTTCCTGTCTAACTGCCTCACTTCTCCTTGCCTACCTACCTTCTCTCTACCGGTTTACCTACCTCTCTTCTCCCTGCCTCCTTACTCCCTGCTTACAACACTTTGCCTCAGTACCTCCCTCCTTACTTTCTGCCTCTTGCCCTCGTTTCAGCGTCCCCTCCAGTTGCTTTACGTCTCTCTCCTGTCTGCCTGTCTGACCGTGCTTCACTCCTGTTGCTTTTTGCTTTTTGCCTCTCTCTTGTCTACTTGCCAAATCCTGCCTTCTTTCTCACTGCTTTTTGCCACCTTCATACCTGTTCCCCTTCTGCCTACCTACCACTCTGCTCTCTCTTCGGCTTCTCTTGCCTTATTTCCCTGCCTACCTTGTTTCCCTCATCCGCCTACTCTGTTTCTTTCCCCTGCCTACCCTACTTCTTTCCTCTGCCTACCCTGCCTCTTTCTTCTGCCTGCTCTGCTTCTTTCCACAGCCTACCCTACCACTCTTCGCTGATTACCATACTTCGCTCCTCTCCCTACCTGCCTTTCTCCCTGCCTGCCTGTTACTGTGCACTGCTTTCCAGCCAATCTACCTTCATTTTCTGCCTTCCTGCATCCTTATCTTTAACTGATAGAATTGTTTTGTTAGTTATAACCTTCCCTATATCAAACAGCCACTGCTAACAGGTCTGTTTCTGTTTGATACCCTTTGCGCTATGTGCCCCTTTGTTCCCTGCCTCTCCCCTACCTACCTACCACCCTTCTCTGCTCCCCCGCCTGCCTACCAACTTTTTCTTTTTCCTCTTCCTTTTCTTGACCCTTCCTTGCCTAACTACCGCATTAATCTTCCTCCCTGTCTACCTAGAACGTTCCACCTACCCCGTCTCTCATCTGTTCATCTTTCATTCTCTACCTCCCTGCATGTTACTTTCTTCTTTTGCCTACCCTGCCTCTCCCCTGCTACCTACCCTACTGCCTCTCCATTGCCTACCTACCATCTTTCTCTGCCCCCCTTGCCTGCCTACCTTCTTTCTTCCCTTCCTCTCACCTCCCATTTTTTCTTTCTACCTACCACCCTTCTCTGGCTCTCCGCGGACCTGCCTTCTTCTGCTGCCTACCCTGCTCTTCCCCTGCTTCTTTCCTGCCTGCATACCACCCTTTTCTGTCTCCCCGCCCATTTTCCTTCTTCTTCTCCCTACCCTGCCGTTCCACTGCCTACCGTGTTCTCCCCTGCTACCCTGCCTTTCCCCCATCTACTCTACTTCTCCCCTACCTACTTTTCCTCTCCTCTACCAACCTCACCTCTCTTCTGCCTCTCCCCTGCCTGCCTTGGTTCTCTCGTGCCTACTCTGCCTCTCTCCGGTCTACATACCAACCTTCTCTGCCTCTCCACCTTCCTACCTTCTTTTGCTTACCCTGCCTCTCCCCTGCCTACCCTGTCTTCCCCTTGCCTCTCCCCTGCCTACCCTGTCTTCCCACTGCCTCTCCCCTTCCTACCCTGCCTCTCCCTTGCCTACTCTGTCTTCCCCTTGCCTCTCCCCTGCCGCCCCTCACCGCGAGACAAATGGCCCCATCGGCAGACCGGCACTCGGACACGGGCATAATTTTACACGCCATCCGTTTTCTACAATCGGTGCTGAGCGCTTGCGACTGCTTGTACACTCCTTAATGCGTGTACACATACCTACGTACACATTATGCCTGACACACACAGCATAAAGCTACGTACACATGATTCCTAGTGCACAGGTGACCGTTTGTACACTATGCCTGCGACTGCCTACTTGTGTACACATAATGCCTGACACGCGGCATGAAGCTACGTACATATGACTACCAGTGTTCATGTGACCATATGTACACACCTTAATGCCTGCACATATAGCTACGTACACACAATACCTGATGCACATGTAACTGTTTGTACACTTCATAAGGCGTGCACAAATAGCTGCATACCCATGATACTTGGTGTACATTTTAAGCGTGCTCACTGTTTAGCACAAATAATTCCTGATACACACACACACACACACGAAGCTACGTACACTGCAGTATATAAGTACACCTATTTCTGCCCCGTTAATTTCATTCTCTGCGACATTCATGCATTTTGTTTCGGTGTGAATTATGTAGGAAATAACATGCAAGAAAATCATAAGTACAGAATAAACCCTTAACCTCTTGAATCTGGGTAATGTGCGCTGTTGTTTATTCTTGCTGCCACCAGACGATTTTATGCAGCCGACGAAGGATGTGTCATAGCCAAGGGGTTTATTGCGGCCACACTTACATCGAAAAGTCTCCTCTAAATTGAAGGAAAAATTGTATGGAGATAGCAAGAATAAACTAAACAAAAATACATCGACCTACTCAGAGCATTAACGAAGAGGTACAATTGGGACAAAAGTTCTCGGAATATTTTACCTCTTCTGTCTCACTTTCCTTTACTGGCTTATATTCCTAACTGCGGGAGGCTTGGTAGGTCTGTCTGCCCATAGATGACTTCCTTTAATTTGATACGCTTGGGAGGAAAGTGACAGAGATGAACTAGGAAGCAGTCAGTGAGCGCACTCTTCTGCCAACGCCATTACAAAGGATCCGGATCCCTGGAGATATAATGTGGAATACATAGGATCCGGATCCGCACCAACTCTTAATTAATTGTTCCTAGACTCACGGCCCACTCCTCCACAAAATAATATTGAAAATCACTGATAACTTTTGAAGATATTGTGCGGGATACATAGGATCCGAATCCGGATCCGCCTCAAAATTTAACCAATTCTTTCTTGACCTGTGGCCCACCCTTCCACAAAATTTCATTGAAATTCATTGTTGAAGATATCGTGTGGACAAGCAAACAAACAGACAAACACAGGTGAATACATAACCCAAGCTCGTTGGCGAAGGTAATTATGTGTGACGAAGACGCAGTGGATTAGTAAACGAATTTTTCTCCTTAACTGTCCCAAAAACTTGTCTGAGCCGATGAAAATACGTCCAATGGCATCATGTACGAATAATTTCCCGCACAAGTAAGTCTAGTACACACAACATTTGATACACATGGATATACGTATACATGACCAAGTGCACATGGCTTTCCTCTCACAAGACAATTAGTATACATATGTACACACACACACAAGCAAAATATCATGTACACAGAGTTCTCGCGCCCATGACATTTAGTGAACATAAACTTGCACACACATGACATCAGACTCAGTTCGTTCGTGCGCATAAATTTAAGCACTCATGGCATCAGTTATAGACAACTTTCCGTGCACATAAATTTACAATGACGTGACATCATGTACACACGGTTTTACGTACACAAGGCATATGGTACACACAAAATTTCACACACACGTTATGAAGTACACACAGGTTTTAAAATTCCTTTAAAGTACACACAGTCTTACATACACAAGACATCTAATAGGCTACGTCAGTACATCCTTGTACAAGGTATTTAGCACACATTAACTAGCCCACGAAATCAGGTACACATGCAATTATACGTACACAAAATGTTTAGTACACACATATTTCAGGACACATGTCACCTTGTACACAGTTTTCCGTGCACATGAATTTTACGTACACATCAAATACACACAATTGTACGTATATGATACTTGGTACACACAGACTTACGCACACATAACGACAGATATCACAGCTATCCTGACACGACGTTTAGTGCACATAAATTTGCACACACATGACATTTGGTGTACATAGTTCCTGGTGCACATAAGGCCTCACACAATGGGCACTCAGCATACATAACTCGTGTGCGGGCCATCACGTACACAAAGATATATCTACACAGGGAGATAAGTAGGGGAAGGCAATGATGGAGAGATGAGGAATAACGAGGAAGAGAGAGGAGAAGAGAAAATGGAGATGAGGGAGAAAGGGGAAGTGAGAGGAAGGAGGAACGAAGAGTGAGAGAGAATTGGGGAGAGAGTAGGGGAAGGGAGAGAGAGAAAGGGGGAAAGAAGAGTGAGGGGGAGAGATTAGGGAAAGGGGGAGACACAAAGGGAAGAGAGAGATAATAGAGAGGGGGGAAAAAGGGATGGGGAGAAAGAAGGGAGGGAGAAAGGCAGAGAGGAGAAGAAAGGGACAGGAAAAAGAAAAAAGGATAGATAGGGGAAGAAGGAGAGGAAGGGGGAGGGGGGAGAGAAAAAGGGAGATAGGAGGAAGAAGGAAGAGAAAGAGGGAGGGAAATGGAAAAGGGAAGAGGAGGGAAAAGGGAAAGAAAGGGGAAGAAGAGAGAAAGAGGGAGGGGGGAAAAGAGGGGGAGGGGGAATGAGAGTGGAGAATGAAAGTTGGGAAGGGGGGGGGGGGGGAATGAGAGTGGAGAATGAAAGTTGGGAACGGGAAAAGGAGAGGGAGAGAGGGGATATTGATGGAATGGATGATGGGATGGAAAGGTTAGAGGGCAATGGAGGAGAGATGAGGGATTTTGGAGAAGAGGAAGTTAGGGAAGAGATGGAGAAAGGGGGAGAAGGAGAGAAAAAGGGCTGGGGAGGGAAAGTGAGGGAGATGGAGGAGAGAAAAGAGTAAGGGGACAGGAGAGAGGAAAATAAAGGAGAGATGAATGGAAATGAAGGAAGAATGGAAGTGAAGAGAGGGGAGGAGGGGAAAGAGAGGGAGAGGAAAGATAGAGAAAAAGAAAGAAGGGAGAGAAAGGGGGCGAAGGAGAGAAGGAGGGGAAAGAGGGAGGGAGGGGTGCAATGGACAAGAGATGAGGGATAAAGGAGACGACAGAGGAGAGGGGGAGAAGGTGGGAGGAGTGAGGAGGAAAGGAGGAGAAAGAAAAGGGGGAAGAAAGATGGAGGGTATGAGAAAAATTATGGGGATGAAAAAGAGGGGGGATAAAGAGGAGGAGAGGAGAATGAAAGAGGGATGAGAGAGAGAGAGAGAGAGAGAGAGAGAGAGAGAGAGAGAGTGGAGGGGGGGTGCAAATTTCAAGGGCGGCAATAGAGAAAGAATAAGAGCAGAGTTGGAAAGAATGAAAAGTCAACACAATATAAAAGTAAAGTGAGTTGAATACTGTGTTCACTGGAGCAGTATTGATGGTCTGACTAGTTACTTCCATACCTACTTATTTCTTCTCCCTGCCTTCCTGTTCTCCCTTTTCCCTCCCTCTCTCTGCTTTCCTTGCTTTGTCTGTCTGTCTGTCTCTATCTATCTATCTGGCTGTCTATATCTATCAGTCTACGTGTCTGTCCGTCTGTACAGAATATATGTCTATCCATACATTTATCTATCTGCTAATCTATCTGTCTCAACACTGACAATATCATCACCATCACACTGCTCCATTACCACCATACACTCCTATAAGGCCAGAAGTATTCCTTAAACCGAACACATTACACTGGCAGTAACAAGAACGAGGCAAATTAAACGCCATTGGACTGAAACGGTTAAATACAGGTCCACTCATACCTATGCTTTCATGCTTAATATATATATTTTTATAGAGTTTACATCCTTATCTTAGCCTTCCTACTTTCCCTTTTTTCCTTTACGTTTTATATCCTTTCTTTTGACCTCGCATCAAATATTCTTTAATCTCGTCCGTCCTTTCTTTCTTTCTTCGTTTTCCTTGGCAACTGCTGTAATAGATGCTACATATCTACTTGTTTTGAATTTGCTGGAGCTAAAAAGAAGACAGCACATTGAGATACATGACAACATACACATACATACACACACACACACACAAGCACACACACACACACACACACACACACACAAGTACACACACACACACACACACACACACACGTGGAACATGCATATACACACACTCGCTTTATGAAAGGTCGAGCGGTGCTATGACTTTCCAAAGAGGATGGTTGCGAAGCGAGCACGTAGGCACACACACATACACACACACACACAGAACATACTCGAATAGGTCACATATCCAACAAGGAAAAGCAAACAGCGACATTATCAAGCAACCCAAATTAATAAAAAAAATAAAACGCACAAGAAAAACAAATACACATAAACCAGACAATAAGTAAACAAACCACAAGAACAACAAGTAAACATCAACACACCCAACAATAACAAGTAAGCATAAACACACCCAACAACAACAAGTAAACATAAGCACAACAAGAAACACATCAACGGCAAATCGGCCTCAATAAAGCTTTTTGGGGACAAGGAAACACTTTATGCTCAAGACGCCTGCTGATGACCGCTCGTAAAACTATAAGACGAGAGAGAGAGAGAGAGAGAGAGAGAGAGAGAGAGAGAGAGAGAGAGGACATGAGGGAGGGTGACTTGGAGTTTTGGGAAGGTCGTAGAGACTTGGGATCGTTCTTATGGTGGTTCTCAATATATGCTCTGGGCTTAGAGTTTTTTGCGCTAACTGTGCTCTTTTTACTCTTACTTGGCCTAAAATCTCTATCTCTATCTTGAATGCTGAGTTGTAGTAAGAGATTAAAACTAGAATAAGATGCCTGTCACGAAGAAGTGTTAAGGAAAGGATACCGAGCCGTAGCATTGTCATTTTCTCTCACTGAGCGACGTGAAATACTCGTAAGTTTTTAAAAAATGAACATCTGGCCAGGTAAAGGTGAAATAACTACAGTGAAGCTTGACCAATTCTGTTCTCCAGTAGCCAAGAGCTTTTTTTTTTCTTCATCAATGCCGTAATTAGATGCCTGTATATAGGTCACGACAGACTTTCAGAATTCCAAGGATTGATATACCCTTCCATACCCTCTTCACTACACTGTTCTAAGACGATTAAAATCCTTGAGAATATATAACATTAATCTGAGAAAAAAATGTAATTTCACTGATGGGACTGATCATTTTCTTTTAACGTTTATAACAACGGAAATGATTGAAAGTAATGTGAAAGGAGACGAATATAAACAGCTAAGAGCTAAGGCTTCAAAGAGTTTCCCAAATAGAACTATTGAACGTTATGGCTGAAAAACACTATGCCCTTAAGTCAGGCTATCGTTAGACGTCTTTACATTGCACGGTTGATATACAGCATACTCCTAAAGGTGCTAAATATTATCATGATTAGCGTTCTGATCAGTAGTCACCAACTTTGCATTTTATTCCGGCTTACGAAGGACGGACGACTCTATTCTCCTCATAAAACCCTAGTGAAGCTAAAGATTTAATGGCCTAATCAGAGTGGTGCACATACTAGCTCTCTAAATGGCTCACAAAACATATATCTACTCGCATGTGCCAGAGGAAGTCAAGGAGGATATAAGATTGTGTGCGGTACATGAGTGTGTGCATGAGACAGAAGAAAAAGGTTGCTATTAATCTACACATCGATAAATAAACAGAAAGACAGACAGACAAATAGAGAGATAGATAGACAGACAGACAGACAGACAGATGCAAAGATAACTATTTAACTGAAACTGATGCAGCATAATGGACGCTCATATTTGAGTACGTGTGTAGTTTTCTTGGCCTAAGCTCAAGTTACAGCCCATAAACTTCCTCAAACACACACACACACACACACACACACACACACACACACACACACACA
>JAGKTI010037134.1:870-10949 GCA_018397915.1 Birgus latro
ATATATATATATATATATATATATATATATAGGGTTGGTGGCAGTACAATCAGAGGAGAGGGAGAGTGGCCATGTGCAGTTTGCCACAAAGGTGTGGGAAGTAATTCCATCTTGTGCAGTGTTTGTGATAAATGAGTGCACAAGAGACGTAGTGGTATTAGAGGTTGACTGTGAGATAATGCTGATTTTATGTGTGCAGCATGTCAGGGAGAGCAGGTGGAGATTGTTAGGCATGAAAGGATTGAACTTGCTGGTGAGTCTCTTGAGTGTGTGGAAGAGTTTTGTTATCTGGGAGACATGTTATGTGCCGGAGGTGGGGCTGGAATAAGCTTGGTTGCCAGGGTGAGACGTGGTTGGAAGAAGTTCAGGGAGCTGTTGCCTCTCCTGACACTGAGAGGACTCTCCTTACATGCTAAGGGGTCTTTGTATGCAGCATGTGTTAGGAGTGTGATGCTGTATGGTAGTGAGACCTAGGCAGTAAAGGAAGAGGATATTCGCAGGCTTAAACGTACAGAAATAGCAATGATTAGGTGGATGTGCAGTGCATCCCTGCGTGCAAGGCCTGGGGAGGATGGGTTTACGATGGAAGAGTTGAGAGGTAGGATGGGACTGGAGTGTATTAGTGTTGTGATGAGGAGAGGTAGGCTAAGGTGGTTTGGACATGTGGAGAAGATGGGGGATGGTACTTGGGTGCAGAGGGTGAGAAGTGTTAATACTGGGGGAGGGGTTGGGGAGGAGCAGACCGAGAAAGACATGGGACGAGGTCATTAAGTGTGACCTAAGGGTTAAGGGACTGAACAGGGAGGCTGCCAAAGATCGAGCAGCATGGAGAGCCACCATTAGGTGACCAAGGCCGACGCATGCAAGCATGTTAGAGCCTTCAAAAACGAAATGAATGAAGTAGGACATACTCTCATTCACTCACTATCTACACCCCTGGTATCCTGACTCTATACCTCACAGGCCTTACCTGTGAGGTAATTTTTCTGTATTTCTCTTTATAGATGCACTTCACATTACCTACCGTACAGTCAACCTGACGAATACCCAGTAAATGAAAGGGAAGAGGTAGGGCTAACCCTTATCATGTGCTCCTCCGTATAAAATTAATCTTACCAACTCGATCCCTTATCACTTCTCTAGCCTCATCATCTTCCATAACTTTGCTAAGAACATAAATTTACCACATCCATCCATCTTCTTCCTGGCTTACCACATAGCCCACATCTCTTTGTACCTTTAAACTTCCACACGTTTTTGTACAGTTATATACCTTTTTCACCACCTCATTTACAAACATTTTTTTTCAATAAGGTCACCCTCATTTTACAAGCAACTGACATGCGATCATTACATATTAGCTCCCCCCCTTTTTTTAACATACGATCACTGTTTTTGCTTATACAATGGTTACAGTCTCCTATGAGGTGCCATTTATCAATATACAGTACAACTGATAATCTCACTGATATGAATGCTATGCTCCTTACATTTGATATATGATAGATCGTTATCTAATCAGTTTCCCACGAATGTAACCTGCTCATATAGCCAGTCTAGAGGACACACTCTTCTACTCTGCTGTCAACAAACTTCCTTCTCCAACATCTTTGACAAATCATATTAAGTTGTATTCTATCCACTCTATGAAACCCACACGCATTCCTAAATAATCCCATTTCCACTGCTCTTACTCTTGATTTTTTATTTTCAAGTCAAACCAATGTCTCACAATATGCTAATGTAGGCTCCAAAACAGTTTCATGCAATCCTCTTACACCTTCAGATTTAAAGATCTGTTTTGTACAAGTACTCCTCAACCTGCATAATTAATTGGTTCCTGCAGCTCTTGTATAAGCTGAATTTTTACGTATGTTCATAATTACTCTTGGAGTTGTGTAATATCTTTAACCAACATTAAATACCTGCTCAATAATCATTATTTTTGCGTGGTACACATAAGCAAACAAAAACTCAGAGACTACTTTATTTATGAATGAAGTAAAAAAAGAAAATATGTATGCAGACTGGAAGAAACTGACAGCCAACAACTCTCACATTGTATGCCATCATCACTGACACCATCGGTGCATCACCTTGGTAACATGCCTCTCTCCATCTTAATGATGTCTACTTTCGAATCTATCGTTACAGTGTATCATTTTTTGCAACTGCTCTCACTACCACCACTACTCTTCCCTTTTTGAGACATGCCGAGGGTCAAAATAACGAAAAACACAACTGTGTACCTCCTGCTACAACAACAACCACATGTGTACTGGCAAATTAAACTGAAAGGCAGGAAGTGCACATGTGTCACCTGGTGCATGACTAACAAAGTGGGACTTGGTGCAAATTTTAAATAGGTAGAAGATGTATTTATATATTTTTATCTTTGACATTACAGTAGTTTTTACATACAGTATCTCCAAATTTATGTAACCTGAATTTACGCAAGTAGAGAAGTACAGAACCTGTATCGAGGTGTTCATGGCATCATCTTTTCTTCCTTATATCACTCCTCTTTCCTCTTCCTTTGCACATTTACCTCTCTTTCGTAGTACTGTACTATGGGTCGCAAAAGCATCAGTGCACAGGGGATGCGATGCATGCCGAAAACATTTGTTCATTACCAATGTTTCATTGTGTATGAACAATGTCTGTTTATATAAACATTACATTAACATGTTTGCAAGAGAATACTGCTAGTTGGCGACATATGACACCTCCCAACATCAGGGCTACCAAAGTCTGGTAGGCTGGACACTAATATTTCAGTGACCTTCGTTCTGTGGTCCCAAATGTTTCACGTATATTGTGCACCGATACTTTTGTGACCCATAGTACATTATTATACAGTATATTATATACATGTTTTATGATGTGAAAATTAACTTTAGTGACCCGCAAGGTTTGAATAAATTTTATAATGAGCCACAGGGGGAGAAAATAGATGCTTGGCACTGCACTGGATCATCAGGCTTTAATGATCACAAGCATTTCATACAACCTAGTAAAGTCCTTCTGGATAACTTAAAACTGTTTGGCTTGTCATCTAGTCTAAAGTCGCCTGAAAGTACCAGTACATCAAGTTGTAGGTGGAGGTGCCCGCCATCCACTTATTTGATTACTTACTCAGTTATAAGGCTTCTCCAAATTTAATACTGCACCATAGTGCTAATAATTCTTAGAAATACTGTACATATCTCAGCTATCATTCTCAGTGTAAATATCAGATCTATACAACTCCACCCCTTACTTTAACCATTTAACTGTGGGTGGAGAACTGGTACTCTTGTGCTCGTTCTCCAAATGGGTACAGATTAAGAGTATGTATTTAACTTATGGTTGGGGAGAGTGGTGAAAGCTTCAGCAAGTTTTTAGAAAAATAGTAGTCTAAAAATTGATATTAATGGCAACTACTATTTCTTAATGCCAAAATGTTGCCCATTATCTGAAACATCTCCCCCTTTTGGGATAGTTCTGTCAAAACAATGGGATGATTTTGCCACTTGCAATATGATGGAAGATTAATTACTGCATAAAAATTTACTAGAGCAAATCTATTTCAGTGTATTTAACATAAAAAACTGTTCCATATACTACACCATGAATACCTAATTGCTTGACATTATTTTACTTTAATAATAGGGTGGGGGGAAATGGCAACTAAATTCATAAATGACTGACACACACACACACACACACACACCTCAAACATGCCTGACAATGTTAACACTGAGGAACTGGAATTTTCAGGTTTTGATAGTGAAACAAATGTTATAGATTTGGTTAAAAGGTTGATTATGAGAATTAGTGAACTAGAAAAGAAAGTGGAGCATCTAGCATCAAGAAACATGCCTGAAAATACCGAGAATACTATACGGAGTTTGATACAGGCAATGAGACAGAGAACCAGGAGATCGAGAATTTGAAACGAGAAAATATTGAATTAAGGAGAAAACTAGAAGAGAGCAGTAACAAAACGGAGAAGGTAAGTAATGTGTTAGAAGAATAAAAGGCAAAGTGGGCACATGTGGAAGAAGAACATAAAGAAGTGGTCAGCTTAAGGGAAATTATTCAGGAAGAAAGGGAAATGAACAAGAAAAAAATGGAAGAAAATGTAGTGAAAATATTGAAGAAAAAAGGGAAAATAGTGAGAGAAACAGTAGAAAGGAACAGATGTGTCGTAATACTTGGAAACAGGGAGAAGGAAGAAAAAGTTAGGTCTGTGAGACTCGAGAGAGACTCGAATCAGGTGAGGAAAATATTGGGCAAGATCGATCCCGAAGGAAACAAGTGGGAAAAAGAAATTGAGGATGTAAGGAGGATAGGGCAATATAAGAAAGGGGAAGCAAGACCAATTAGAGTTAAGATGTCACCAGAAGGTGTTGTAAATTATATACTTAAGGTGACCGGGAAACTAAGTAGAGGCAGGGATGGAAAATATTATAGTAAGAAAAGATTTGAATGAAGAAGAAATAGAAGTTTTAAAATCTCTGAAGGACCAAGTAAAGGAAAAAAATGACAGGAGGACAGAGGAAGAATGTAAAACTTTTTTTTGGAGTGATAGATATGAAAGTAAGGAAGTGGTATGTTAGGAACTAGATGTGAAGGAAACAAAGGGGATGGATATGAATATGAAAAAGAGAAGAACGAGTAAAGACAAAAACAGTGCAGCAAATCTGAGTACCATGTACAGTAATGTAGATGCGTTAATATCTAAGAAAGGGGAAATTGGAGACTATATAAATGAAAATAAACCTGAAATTGTTTGCTTGGTAGAGAATAAATTGCCCCGAGATGTCGATATAAAATTATTTGGATGGAACAATTATAACATTTGGAGGAAGGACAGAGAAGGTAAGTTTGGGGGAGGTATAATGATATTAACCCATAATGACCTAAGAGCAGAGAATAAAGAATTTGAAAATACCATGGTTGAACTTTTGGGAGTTGCAATAGAGGACAGTTATGGAGAAAAATAGATGTAATAGTATTTTATATACCTCCCAAAACTAGGTCATGGACGAAGGAAGATTACGAACAGTTAATAAGAGAATCCATTATTAGGCTAAAGATGTTAACTGAACGAAGAAATAGAATAATAATAATAATGAGAGATTTTAACTGTAGAGAAGTTGATTGGAAAAGTATGGAAGCTGGGAACAATGAGGAATCATGGAGAAATAAATTAATGGAATTGGTGATGGAAAACATATTAACCCAACTGATCAGAGAAAACACAAAAACTATGAGTGACGACGAACCATCGAGGCTCGATCTAGTATTCACAAAGGACCCAAATGATGTGAGGAACGTAACCTACCAATGCCCCTTTGGTAAAAGTGATCATCTGATAATTGGGATGGAAGCGGTAGGAGTAAAGGAAGGAGAAGGAGATGAAAAACACAGAGAAAATAGATACAATTATGGGAAGGCAAACTTTGCTTCCCTGAGGAACTTTTTCCAAAATGTAGACTGGAGTAAAATGAATACGATCACAAATGTTGATGAGAACTATGAGCTTTTGATAGAAGTAATCCCTCCACTATCTGACGTAATAGAGCCAAAGGCATGTCCGGATAGTGGTCTTGTCCGGATATTGGCCCTGAAGCTCCAGCACTGGATATTCATGACCCTAACCTAACCTCACCTAAATCAGAAAACCACCTAACCACCTCCCTACCGGACATGCATAGCACTTATTTAAGACCCCTTTCACATAAATAATGCACACAAAGCATGAATTAACTGAATTTTAACCAAAAAATGATGATTTAGAGGTGAGTAAGGCATAGGTGCTCACAACTTGCCAGCAAGTGTAAGTAAGTATCAGACATGGAAATCACTATGAAAATCACCCTTTCTCACACCATATGCATTAACTAATGGACACAAAGCATGAATTCATTGAATTTTAACCCCAAAATGATGATTTTGAGGTAAGTAAAGCATAGATGTTCATGACTTGGCAGCTTAGTGTAAATAAGTATCGAACATGGCAATCACTATGAAAATCATCATTTCTCACATCTTATGCACTAAAATATGGGATACAAAGCATCAAATAAATAAACTGTTACCAGAAAAAGAGTTAGGTATGGCAAAGGTGTTCACTGTTCACCAACAGCACCAGTCATTCTTGACGCTAACCTAACCTAACCTACATCAGAAAACCACCCTCCCTCCCGGACATGCATAGCACTTAATTAAGACCCCATTCAAATAAATAATTGGCACAAAGCATGAATTAATCGAATTTTAACCCCAAAATGATGAATTTGAGGTGAGTAAGGCAGGGGTATTCACGAGTTGGCAGGTTAGTGTAAGTAAGTATCGGACGTGGCTATCACTATGAAAATCATCATTTCTCATATCTTATGCACTAAAATATGGGATACAAAGCATCCAATAAATAAATTGTTACCAGAAAAAGAGTTAGGTATGGCAAAGGTGTTCACTGTTCACCAACAGCACCNGTCATTCTTGACCCTAACCTAACCTAACCTAAATCAGAAAACCACCTACCTACCTCCCTCCTGGACATGCATAGCACTTAATTAAGACCCCATTCACATAAATAATTGGCACAAAGCATGAATTAATCGAATTTTAACCCAAAAATGATGATTTTGAGGTGAGTAAGGCAGACATGATTATTACTGAGAAAATCACCTTTTCACAGCCTATGCACTCAAATATGGGACACAAAGCATGAAGTAAATAAAATGTAACCAGAGAATGAGGATTTAGAAGTGATTATGGAAAATATTTAGCAGTTGACAATGTTTACTTACAGTCCATGATTGTTGCTTACCCCCATCTCTGAGGTTTTTACAGTGGTCATAATTGCTCTTGGTGGCGACCATCATCCACTCACTTGATGTAGTGCTGCCTACTTCTTCCTTAGCCTTTATCATTCTCTTTCTGAGCCTGCCCTCCTCTCTTCCTATTTCTCCCATCTTTCCTGTCACTTCTTATTGCTTTTCTTTCCTTTACAGGTGGCTTTACATTGAGTGACAAGCCAAATGGTTTCCTGTAAACCAAGAAACTATTTACAACGCTGGATGGTAACCATATAACCAAACCATACGTGCTCCCTACGTGTCAACAAGTGGGTTGGTGGAGGGTTAGTGCCCCTCCCTGTAAAACAAATAACTCAGAGTCAAATGGCCACCCCTTACGGAATTATGGCGTCTGGCAATAGATAGATAATTGCTCTTGAAGCATGTCCAGTAATCCAGTGTTTAACTACACTTAATCCTTAACACTGTCACTTTTGATTATTTAAACAAGAACGAAAATACCCCAAACGATCGGACAGCCATCCACTGTTCACGGGAGTTGAGACAGAACTAGTAGGAGGGAGACTAAGCAGGAAGGGAGCAAGTCGGCGTGGGCGGGAAATTAAAACTTACGCGGTCGGAAAAAAATCGGATTTTTTTTCTGTTGTTTTTTTGGGGTGGTGGGGGTGGTGGTGGTGGGGGTGGGGGTGGGGGGGTTCGGCCATCAGCCCACAATGTCTGGATAGTGATGTATCCGGATAGTGGATGTCCGGATAGTAGAGAGATTACTGTATATAAAACAGGAGGTACTAAGTATGTTCCAAAATTTTCTGCAGCTATGGAAAGGAAGAAAGAATGGTTTAACAACAGATGTAGGATGGCACAAAAGGCAAGAAAAAAAACATGGAATAAAGTGAGAAGAAGGTATAGGGAAAAGGCTTGGGAGGAGTACAAGGAGGTAAGAAATGAATATGTAAGGGTACAGAGAGAAGAGGAAAGGAAATACGAAGAAGCTATTGTATCTAACAGTAAAAAAGAGCCAAAACTATTTCACAGGTTTGTAAATGGCAAAATGAAAGTTAAGGACAGTATAATACGACTGAGGGATGGAGATGAAACATACGAAAGAGAGGAAGACCTGTGTGAAATAACGAACAACAAGCTGCAGTCAGTTTATGTACTGGAAGACGAATTTAGGGAGCCTGAAATGGAACCCTGGCTGACAGGAATGGCCGAAATTACAGTTGACATGAATGAGGTGCTACAGCGGATGAAGGATTTGGATGTGAGAAAAGCAATGGGACCAGATGGTGTGGCTGGATTAAGATCCTGAAGGAATGTGCCGACCAGTTAGTGTGGCCAGTTTATGTCATTATCAAGACCTCGCTGTAAAATGGACAGTTACCTAAGGATTGGAAAAGAGCAAGTATTGTGCCAATCTTCAAGGGAGGAGATAGGGAGGATCCACTTAATTATAGACCTGTGTCACTTACTAGTATTGTTTCTAAAATCTGTGAGAAAATTATTAGAAAAAGATGGATAAAGTATGTACAGTATTTAGAAGAAAATGAAGGAAGATCATGTGTTACTAACCTACTAAGTTTCTACAGTAGGGTAATAGATGTCATCCAGGAGAGAGAGGGATGGGCGGATTGTGTCTATCTAGGTCCTAAGAAAGCATTTGACAGGATGCCCTATTGGAGGCTACTGTGGAAGTTGAAGACCTTTGGAGGAGTGCATGGAATACTATTAAAGTGGATGGGAGATTATTTGACAGGAAGGCAGATGAGAACAGTTATGAGAGACAAGGCTTCACAATGGAGAAATGTGACTAGTGGAGTACCCCAGGGCTCTGTCCTGGCCCCTATAATGTTTCTGCTATATGTAAATGATTTGCCAGAGGATTTGAATAGTTACATGAGTATGTTTGCAGATGATGCTAAAATTATGAAACATATTAAATGTATTGATAGTTGTAAAGAACTGCAAGAAGACATGGACAAACTCCACAGCTGGAGCCAGACTTGGAAAATGGATTTTAATGTCAAGAAGTGTCATGTATTTGAAATGGAAATAAGTGAAAGAAGACCACACTGGACATATAAAATGGGCAATGAGATAATTAGTAAAAGAAAGGATGAGAAAGACTTGGAAGTGATTATTCAGGATGACTTGTCACCAGAAAAGCATATAAACCAAAATAACTGGGGGAACTTATGGATTACTGACTAACATGAGAGTGGATTTTAATTATATGGATGAGGAGGTTCAGGCACAAAATGATCCATAGGTATACATGGCGAGTGGTGAGAAGAGAGGACGGTGGAATGAATGAACGGAAGGCAATGATTGACTATGTGTGTGTGGATGAAAGGATGAGAAGATGTATAATGGATGCAAGAGTATATAGAGGTTGGGGGAGTGGACTTTCTGACCACCACTTAGTGGTGGCCAGAATCAGAATCCAAACAAGATGGAGGAAGAGAAGAAGGGAAGGACAGGAGGAAGTAGTTGTTACAAGGAGGGTAGAAAAGTTACAAGAGGATGGAATAAAGGCTAAATATAAAAGGGAAGTGGAGGAGCGATTGGGTAAATATAGATTGGAGTAGATAGGGGACATGGAAGGTGTGTGCAAGGTATTCACAGAAGAAATCTGTGCAGCATGTGAGGTGGTGTGTGGGGTGAAGAGAGGACGAAAGGGGGTTCAGGGAACAGCATGGTGGACTGAAGAGGTGAGAGAGGCTGTGACACTAAAGAAGAAAATATACAACGAGTGGATGAGGAACAGGGGCGACGAAGAAGCTGAGAGACGGACAAGAGAGTTATATGTAGTGAGGAGGAGAGAGGTGAAAAGATTAGTAAGAGAGAGTAAGAAGAGAGTGGATGAGGAATTTGGAAGGAATTTGAGTGCAAAGTGGAGGGAATGTAAGAAAATGTTCTGGAAGGAGGTAAAGAGAGCTAAACAGGGTGCCAATGAAGTCAGTGAGGGTGTGAAAGATAAAAATGGTAGATTACTAGTGGAGAAGGGAGAAAAAGTAAACAGATGGAGAGAACACTTTAATGAACTGTTGAACATAGAGAATGAAAGTAATGCAAGTATAAGTGGCTGGGGAATGGCAGGGAGAAGGAGGGTTGTGAGAAGAGAGGAAGAAATCACCAGGATGGAAGTGGTGGAAGCAATGGAGAAAGTTAAAATGGGGAAAGCCCCAGGAATTGATGGAGTGTGTGGTGAAATGCTGAAGCATGGGGGAGAGATAGTAATAGAATGGATGTGGAAGGTGTGCAGATTGG
>JAGKTI010037135.1:0-10949 GCA_018397915.1 Birgus latro
AATACGAATATTTGTTCAACGTTTAAGGTCAGGGTGATCATTTTCCTATATCAGGGGATAGTATGAACAAAAATACCAATCTTTTTTTTTTATATATCTTTTTAGGCAACAACCAATTGTCATTAGCTGAAATGCAGTACTAGAACTGTTCCGAAAAAGAGGGGGCTAATGATCTAGTCACTGATACTTGTTGGCCAAGGAAGCTCCCTCTCACCTCTTCCCAAGCTACTTGTTTTATTCATTACACCTTACTACCTTTTTGTGTGTTGTTTAGATCGTTCTAATATCGCCGTACTCTATATAAATGACGTGGAGAATTATGCTACGCAACGGTAACCAAAAATAAATCGTTATGGAAGATATAGTACGAAGTTACCTTCTTAGTCACTGAACTTAGTTCATCCTTGTGGGCACAATATCTCCAGAACTCAAGGACGGATCTTGACCCAACTTTAATCACTGATACAGAATGAAGCGACGATGAACTGATTAGGTCAGAAAAATCAAGGGGGTCAAAGGTCAAAGTCAAATGGGTTTGGGCACGACATCTCATGAACCCCTCGAATGATTCCGACAACACTTTTGTCAGTTATACTGTATGAAGGGATGATGAACAGATGGGGTCAACAGAGTCAAGGGGTCAAAGATCAAAATCATATGGGGTCGACTTAGTTTACATTTCGTGTCTTTCAACCCACAGTGAACCCGGCAATAGTATGATGAGTCCATCAGGAAAGCTTGGTGGAGGCATACCAATCAACGCTTTGCACTGACAGCTAGGGACCCGAGTACTTGGCGCTTCCTTTTTCTTTTTTTCACTAATTATGGAGCTGCTACTCACAATAATGACTGAATGTCTACTAGATAGGGTTCATAGGTTTGCAAATGGCCTTCAATAAACATTTCTTGAATGCTGACACAACATCTCTGTATCTGGAAAAACAGTGTCGTGGTACTTAATGTGTTAACATAGTATCTTGCTCCCATTTTCCAATATCGAGTTGTGCCATTTACTATCTTATGGTGTGCGCATCCAGGAGGGCCTCAAGTCTTGCTTATGGCAATGATCACAATGTCGTGAAAAAGTTGCATAAAAAGTCGTCACAGGGAAAGGCTTATTGTATACCATAGCATCCACTTTCTTGTAATAATGGACTACTTCAGGCATGCCAATTAAAGGCTTTTTATAAACCTGCAAATGACTGTAATAATACTCTGTGAAGGTAGACGGTAGCACGAATACAACACAAATACGTAACTTACTCCCTTTTAAGGACTGACTACTGTTACCTCTTGGTGAGTGAATTTGCAAATGGCCCTCAGCCAACACTTCGTGAGAACAGATGGAACATCCTCGCTGTATTTTGGAGAGCAGAGTATGCTGAAGCTGCTATTTGTCTGGTCAATACCACATGATGCTCCCTACAAACCAGCACTGAATGAGAAACTTGGGATTATAGATCAGTTAGGCATCAAGACGATGCAAGAACCTCTTCAGATATAATGGCAGAATAAGTCGCCCATGGGTAAAAGAGTATTTTGTGTTCACCATTGCTCGTATTCTCGCCATTAACCTCTGCGGCGCTAATTCTTATCAACCTGATTACCTTCCATGAGTCATTGTTTTAGGATTATTTTAAAAATATCAAGTTGATTTTTTGTCATAAGTTCAATTGTTTCTGAGCTCGAACTATTCATCACCCTCGTCCTTTTATAGCTTACACCTCTTGCGTGGGAGTGAGGGCGGTGATATGTTGCCAGCACCGTGGGATGTAGACGGGCATGAATCCGCCATTGCTGGGCTACAAATGAGAACTAAATTACTAAAAATGCTGTATTTGGCAACTGCGTTCTGGCAGGGCTTGGCAACAGCTCTGGTGGTGTAGAGGGAGACTCAACGTTCCCTTGAAAACCACTTATGTTTCCTCGTATTTGAAATTATGGCACAGAGACCCATCGCCTCATATGAAGCGGTCAGCGCAGCCAGGGGTGGCCTGCATATCTTTATTACTAAATATGCGGTATTTGGCAACTGCGGTATGGCAGGACTTGGCAACACCTCTGATGAAGTAGAGGGACAGTCAGCATTCCCATGGAAATGACTGACGCTTCCTCGTCCTTGAAATTATTGTGCAGAGACCCATCGCCTCATATGAGGTGATCAGCGCAGCCATGGGTGGCCTGCATATTTCCTCGTTTGAAGCGATGAGCATGGTGGGAGTTAACAGAAGCTCCCTAACCCCATTTTCTTAAAGATTAATTTTGGGTATGGCTAGGTAACATCCTTTTATACATTAATTATCCAGAGTATGCCGATATTGGAAGGTTTTATGTAACATAGAGGGGGACAGTAAAGTATAATAATCAAAATAAATTGCATAGTTATAGATGTTAGGGAGCTTTCTCAGTTGATTCGAATACTTGCCCAGTACGTTAGAAGAACCAGTCTCAGGGTAATGAGTAACGTACGCAAAGAAAATAATTGGCTGTTAGAAACTTTTTGGACGTCCATCCTTTCTCCGTCATTCTCATATGTTGTACCTTTCTTTTTATCTTCCTGTTCATTCTCATCTGTAACAACTCATTTCTAACGGTAACCTCTTGGAATTCGGTTGTGTATCTGCAAATATATTCGTGCTTGTCTCAAGCAATTTTATTGAACCCGGAAAACACCGCTTCAGCGAAAGAGGTTATGGAAGGCTGTATCTCACTCTTTCGATTTTAAAACTCTCTCGTGTGAAGAAGATCGTCTGTTGATAGCAAGGATAAAAAAAAAAAAAAACGGATGTCCTAAGAGTTAAGAAATCAGTTCAATTATATGTTGACTCGGTTTGCTAAATTAAAGTACGAAATACACAGCATCCTAAAAAGATAACACTTTGGCTGTAAATTACCTTACTTCGCACTGTATGTTGGCAAACGTTAGGCAGTTTTAAAGATCTGAAGGGGAACCCAAGACATCAAAATTTAGGGAAATAATCTGCTGGTTTACATTTGGACTGAGACTACAGGATTAGTAATTTAATTCCAGCTTACTAGGAATTACTTCATTCACGTCCTAGAAACTCAGTGTAGACAGGGATTAAAGTAGATGATCTTCATTACTTTACTGCAGCGAGTTCCTATGAAGCCAGGAAAATCGTATATCATTAGTCAAAAGGAATAATGAGAAAAAGTAGCTAATTTTGGTTGTCATTTTGTCAAACCATTAATTGAATTTTTAACGTTATCAAACACAGTGTTATCATGTTATGTTGATACTTGTATCCCTTTTGTCACATTCAGCCTGGCTTGTACAAGCAGTGGAAGAAGGAAACCTTGGAAGCAACTGCCCAAGAACGAAGAATGATGCAACGGGAGGAACTGATGCAACACTCGAAGCAAGAGGCATCAGACAGTTCCTCATCCAGATTCAGGAGCCTAACCTTAACTCACAGGCAGGGGCCTCAGTTGGGTCTCAGTCTTGGAGTTGTGCTCTTTGTGCTAGAGAGGCTGATGTCTCCATCAAACTCACACTTACCCCATTGAATCCCTTAATGACTTTTTAATTTAACTACCATTAGACAGTTCTTTGCAACTTATGGTAATAAATTTGAATTAGAAAGGTCAGATCATAGCCCTCATCAAGGTCTTTGGTATCATGGAGCTTCCGTATGGTAGTTAAAAGAAAGTGAAAATAAACACAAGAATGATGGCCCTCATGCTCAAGGAAACAGGCATAGCAAATTTTATATCCTAAACTTGAATGAAAATACAAAACCAACCAATTACTAACATTATTTTTTCCTAAGTAGCTTATTAAAATACTCGGTGTCCCAACACGACACTTCGAAAGATCTACTGCAGTTCCGGCTCAGAAGAGGACAGGAGAAAATATCTATGCTCCGAGAAGCCACCCCCAAATCGCGATGATACGAGTGTCCGCCCAAGAAGGTCACAGGGAGCCGCAATGCCCAGCGGGCGGAAGTCCCTCTAGCCGGAAACAGCCACACCACACTAATCACCGATTGAGCCACCAGTACCAGCAGCGACTAGGGTTCGTCAGCTTACTGCTTGCTACAAACAGCACAACCGGGCATACTAGAGGCGGCTTGGCAACACAGACAGAGTTTCAGTGTTCCAGTGAGCTTGCAAGATGTGGCACCCCTGACCTTGCTAGATGCGACTTGGCAATGCAGGAGTTCCGGTGTTCCAGTCTGCTTGCTAGATGCGGCACTCCCGAGCTTGCTAGAGGCAGCTTGGAAACGCAGCAGTTCCAGTGTTCCTGTGTGCTTGCTAGATGCGGCACCCCCGAGCTTGCTAGAGGCGGCAGGCCAGTGCAGAAGGAGTTCCAGTGTTCCTATGTGCTTGCTAGATGCGGCAACCTCGAGCTTGCTAGAGGCGGCTTAGCAATGCAGGAGTTCCAGACCACACACTCCCCGGAGACGGCAGGCTTCCCTAACAATTCACTGTAGCTGGAGCAAGCCCCGCACACACCCAGACATCCCCTCCCACTGGTAGAGAGTGCACTCTTACCCTTAGAAAAGGAATCCTGGGCTTGGTAACATAAATGTGTTGTCCCGACTGTCTCAGATCCCTTCTAACTTCTTGGCACAATTCACACAACCCAGTTGCCAGACTAAGAGGAAGAAAGAGCCAGACATCGGGCCTCCACTTTTCTGGAGCCAGGGTCGTAGCCTATCTCCTCCTTAGCCTTATCGCCACTAATTCACCACACTACAACACCCGTACAGACTTAGAGTTTTACCCCGGCCCCCTTCCTTTTCCACAGAATAACCTGGCAGCGAGTGTAAGTGGGACATTTACCTCCAGATTTCCCCTCTCCAATTCCCTTCACCCCAACTGACCGTTTCCTACAGATAGATCTCACGATCACGGATGTAAAGCTTTTTGTGAAAGCTAGTGAAATAATACATCTTTCGCCTTGCCGTCTGGAGTTTCTGTGTTTACCCTGTACTCTCAAGGTGTATCGAGTCCTGCTTTGGAGTTCTTCCCGGTTTAGAAGAACCCCGCTGGACTAGGAAAATCCTAGTATAACACTTATCTTGACTGCTTACGTTTTCAGCTTGAGGTTGTCTTTTATAATTGACTTTAGCAACCCGAAAAGATTTACTAAACTTATAAAAGTGTCTTGGTAGTGGATGGACTAATAAAAGCTATATCTAAACCTTCCAAAAATCATAATGCCTAAACTGAATCAAGTCGCATGGATAGCAAAGATATAATACAAAAGACATCAATGGGCTAAATGGCATAATTTAGGCATAATACAGATCACAATTGATTGGAATAATATCTTTTTCACACAATCAGTACTAAGCATTTTACTGTTTTATCTTTTTTTTTTCTAATATCTTCAACATAAGAACTTTTTTTATTTTATTTAGTTTATCAGGTTGTTTCGTTCAACTTGAAGTTCTTTCTTTCCCACCCCCGTCTTTCGTAGTGATGGAGATAAAGAGGAATATACTTACCTTCTTTTTTATTTAAAACTGTCTACAAAGCTAAATACACTCGATTTTCAATTAAACCAACAAACTTTCAAGAGTGTAATCTAACTGATGGGATAGTTGCTTTTTTATTTAACCGAGAATGTGATTTATTTTGTCAGTAATATTAAAATCAAAATTGTTGCATATTGAAAAGGAACGTACACGGACGTGGACAATGAAAACAATAAATGCACTTATATTCACATGCCTTTGCTGTCATCACAAGAAATAATACATCAGTTTCCAATGTTTTACTAGAGAAGCTGTAGTTTGATCTAAGCCTGGTTTGTGCAAATCATACTGAACCAGGGGCAGTTAAATTATAAGAGATTGTAGCCAGAGTCAAGTTATCATAATGAACAAGCTTCTACCTTTGTTGAACCATGAGATCGGTGGTTCCAGAGACTACCAACTAGTAATATGTTAGGCATCTGTCTCTGGAAAAGAGCAAGTGCGGGTGAAGTACAAACCACAGACGTAAAATCGTACTAGTCACGTTTTCAGTATATTTGTATAGACAAAAGGATAATAAATCTTAACACTAGGACACTTAATGTGTAACGGAGGAATATTAGTATGCTTAGAAGTTTGAGGCTTACTCATTTTCAGGGCCCACTCTTGCTCCTTCTGGTGGTTTTCAGTCTGGGAGAAATGGTCTCTATCAAATCCTGATATCCAGACCACATTACCCATAAACCTTTCTGCACGGTTACCACTAGCATATATTCTTGCTATCTCCAAATAATTTTACTCAACATAAGAAAGAACTCTGGCAATAAAAGAGTTAATGAAAGCTCCGTCTATCCCCACCAAGTCAAACACTCTGTCTTCATACATAACCAAACCTCCTAGAGACAACAATTACGCCACCAGATGAGAGCGACTTATTCTTTCACGAGGCTGCTACAAGAAAATATTTTTTCAACAAATTACACTTCTTTGTGAAAAGGGTAATTTTTACTTCACAAAACGTCCTATCTAAACTGAAGCAAGAATGAAATATAGTAGACATTGTCATGTTGGAGGATATCCACTTTTTCAGGCCGATAGCTTTACTTTCTTGTTCTTTAACCACAAGACAATTGTATTCACTCTAGAAGAAAGCTTTCATGCTATTTGGTGAAGATATAGGCATCATGAATACCCCTTCACTCCGTCACTACCAACGATGTTCTCTGAATCTGAATAATATTATTTCACAGGAGCAATATTGAGAAGGAAGAAGCTGCTTGTCGATATGTTAAGCTGTTAACAAAGAAATAAACTTTTGTAAAGCCAGCAAGACTGTGGATGTCCTGTTTATCTCAGGAGACTTTTCATACAGCAAAACCGAAATGAGAATGAAGGACACTTGCACATGAGCTTTAGAATAGCATCGTTTGCCACATTCTGTGTCCTATAAAACACTGACGTGCTTAGCAATGATCCTTAAGACCCTGACCTAGCTGTTAGATATTACCCCTTTTACCTTAACTTGGCAGTGATTTTCCTCATTTTGCAGCTCATATTCCGCAACCAAATGGCACAATAAGACAGTGAAACAGCTTTACATCCTTACCATAGTATATCTAGTGCGGATGTCTTGGTACTGTTCCAAACAGGTGAATTGTAATTGTAGACAGTATTGTGTAGGAGAGAATATGAGAGACTATTGTATGAGTGTGATGTTTACACAGAACCGTCAGGGGTACCGGTGCTTTAATTTTAAAAATGGAAGTGGATATGGGCTGATAATATGGCAATAGTCATTATATTGTATCTTGCCTCTTGCCTTAATCAGCAAATCCTTCAGTTTAATCGGGTCTGCGCTTCATGTCAGAATGGAGATATTTGAAGCAAGGTCAGTACTTTAAATTTTGAGGAAGAAGTGATTATCCCAAAAATAAAACTTGGAGGTGCAACTGCTAAGTTCATAGGCAGCCGGTTGTGAGGAAAAATATTTATTTTGTCATAACAGCCGTCCTAGATCATTGCAGGTAGGTAGACCTGGGAAGAGGGAGGCAGAGCAGGAAAGGACAGGACAAAAGATGATAGCGTAGAGCAGAAGATATGAGGCAGGGTGGACAACACAAAGCAAACAATGTTATTAGAATTAGTGACAATGTACTTATTCAGATGAGTAAATAGTCTTTGTTATGTAGGAGTTAAAAAGGAGTTAACCAAGTCTGTAACTTTGTAACATTTATAATGAGTGAATATTTTCTCAGCTGAATAAAATGATTTGGTGGTAACAAGAATAAAATACTTGATATATTGATGGTGCAAAGGCAAGGACAGTCCCGACTCCGAACCTTCTTTACCCCTGCACAGTTGTTGACTTTTATACACAGTTTTTTTTCGCCCCTGTTTAGAGTACAACTCTCGTGTGGGGAGGCTCCCCACATACAGCTCATCTCAATAGGGTAGAGACAAAGGCTTTTCTTCTCATTATCCCTCCTCCTCTTACTGGCTCCCTTCAACCCTTGTATCTTCGCCGCAGTGTTGCATCTGAACTGTCTGCTTCCATCCCTCCACCTCTACGACGGGCACGTAGCACCCGTCAAGCAACAACCTCTCATCCCTTTTCTGTCCAACTCTCTAATGCAAGAATTAACCGTTACTCCAAGTCCTTCATTTGTGCAACTGGTCAACTCCGGAACTGTCTTCCTCTGTCTGCATTTCCTACTTCCTATGATCTCCAGTTTTTCAAACGCAGTGTGTCCAGGCATGTCGAAATGAACGGATCTTGAATTTGGCTCTCTTTTATATTGTTTTTGTTTTTTCTTGGAAGGAACAGTTTGCAGACCCATGGTCTTTGCTTCCTTCTTCCTTGCATTAAAAAAAGAGGGCAGGAGATGATGACAGAACAAGGCCGAAGGCAAAAAAAGAATACACGATGGCAGGGCATGGAACGGTAAGCCACGGCTGGACTGGACAGACGGGGCAGGGCAGGACGGAACAGGTGGGTGTCAGGGGGAAAATGTAATCTTGTATATCAGGGTATACAATGTATAGCTATGTGTGCTAGAAATGACTATCGAGTCATTTATTTCGAGAGAATAGACTCGTGAAATCAAGTAGCGATTTCACTTTTATGCTGGCTTACTTCGCCAATTCTCAAGAGTCGAGAATTTATAGACTTTCTCAACAGTACACAGCAGAGACTAAACGCTCAAGTTGGCTGTATTACAGTACTGTTGGCCTCTGAGAAAGTTAGTTTCTCCCCTTAACATTCAATAATAATAATAATAATAATAATAGACAAGATCGTGGCTGAGCCAAACTCCTAGCTAGCACAACGGATTTAAGGATTAATGCCAAAAGCTGGCCTAAGTACCAGTCGTGATTAATATAAAGAGTTGTGCTAACGTGGAGTAGCAAAAGTGTACTGTTACATTTAACAAAGCTCAAGAAAACGAAATGTAAATTTATTGAATACAAGAAAAAAATTTATGTTACATGACTCCAATTCAAATCAAGAAAGGAAACACACTCACTCAAACACTCAGACAAATAGCTAAATAACCCAAAAACTTAAGCCTAGGAAAACAAAAGGAAATACTAATTGGTATAGAAGACCGTGCTGCTGTAGACGATCACCAAGCTGCTGGGAGCTTTGGGAATACACCCCAATACAAGCTGATATCTGAAATCGCTAAGAAAAGTGATCACTCGAGCTTTCGTAAAGCATAACCGCACGCTCCGTGACTAGAAACAGACTGGCTATGGTTTTGAGTGTCTGACGTGAGGAGCGTGTGAAAGGGTGTGGCCGGGCAACGGCCAGGGAGGCAGAAGCGATAATTCAGAAATTATCGCTCAGAGGAATGCACCGTCTGCACATAAAAAAATTACCCGCAAAAGAATGATGAAAGTTTTGACAACTTGATGTGAATATAAGTACACGAGCGGAGGGTTGAGAAAATGAGTGAAATCTCGTACATTTCAGAATCATTCGTTGCTCCCGCAAAATCACTCGATGTCACAATTTATGTTACATAATTTTACGATGTTGAAAATTCGTGACATTATGCCCCTGAAAAATCAAATTTTACTCTGGAAAAATTTGACATTATATATATATACACCCTAGCTCGGTCACACAAGATTCACACTGTGGTGTGTGTACTATCCTGTTACAGGAGAAACGCACTGTCGCCTATGAGTGTAAAAACCTCGTATTTAAGTTAAGAGAACCAAGCTTGAGGGAAAAACTCCGAGACGACAGTGAAATATCCTGTACTCAGGTCAAACTGAGCGAAAGTTCGCTACATTTACATTGACAACTAATTGTTATGTAGCGTGGTGTATGTAATACACGGTGTAGGTGTAACAGTTGTAGTGTAACTGTACCTACGTGTAAAGCAATAATAATAATACAAATTAATGCAATAATAAAGGCGATGAGGGCAGAGGAGAAGAGGTGGCAGCGTGCAGCAGAGACAATCAATGATCCTGGACATCTGCTTCACCCAGCAACTGTACCTGTGGAATGAGTCAAAGTGGAACATCAATAGTGTCAATGTGAGAATTTGTACTAAATTACAATTTCATCCACCCAGCAATCAATCCATACACAACAGAAAGTACACTTTAGCTGAAAATCAGTTAACAGCAAGTTCGTACATAGAAGGTCGCCATTATTTCCTTAATAGTACCCTTTTTAACCTATACTTACGCCTAATAAAGGGCTCGTCATTGGTGTCCTCGGTTGGGATCACCGTGACTGCCCGTTTGTCATCAGTGTCCTCAGTTGGGATCGCTGTGACTGCACACTTATAGCTATACTTACTATTACAAAGGGCTCGTCATCAGTGTCTGCGGTTCGGATCACCGCGACTGCCCGTTTGTCCTCGGTGTCCTCGGTTGGGATTGCCGTGACTACGCACTTATAACTAATAAATGTAAGTCGAGAATCCCTATGCAAACTTGGGCAGGTCACATTTTAACACCCTGTCTGGGTGTGAACACTCGTGTGCCTTTTGTGTAATATCCGGGAATCCTCAGAGAGGCCCACAGCTCGAGACACACCACATGGTAATTCAAACACAGCCTCAGATTGCCTCTGCGGGGTCTCGAACTTCCCTCTTAACCTACGGTACATACAATATCTACTAGCCCTACACTTACGACTAATAAGGGCTCGCCGTCGGTGTCCGCGGTTGGGATCGCCGTGACTGCTCATTTGTTCTCGGTGTCCTCGGTTGGGATCATCGAGACTGCACATTCGTCATCAGTGTCCTCGGTTGGGATCGCAATGGCTGTGCACTTATGAGCTACAGTACATATGTATGTACCGACCCTAGACATATTATGTCCTGTGGGGCCAACGAGTGAGACGTCAGGTCTGCACCCACATTACCACTGCCCTCTCTCTCACACGACTCAGAGATTATGGGCGTGGATTCAAGCGGCACAGGAAGGAAACTTTCCTGAATGGTGGTACATCGACACACATTGCAGGAGTTCACAAAACTGTCT
>JAGKTI010037136.1:0-10949 GCA_018397915.1 Birgus latro
TCTTCTCCGCCAGGCTCTGCCTCCTGAGCGCCTTCTGTGTTGGGCTTTGCTTCCCCCAGACTGTGAGTAATCGGCGTGTGCCCCTTTGTCATGTAATGAGGCAAGGGGTTGGCGCTCGTTTGTGGTGGTCCTGCCTTGGGCAACTTGTAGCTGCTTACGGATGTTGTATATAGGGCATCTGTGGCTGCAGGGAGGAAATTCCCACGGGTCGATGGTGATAATATTTGAAGGGTGAGCCGTGGGAATGGTGGGCGCCGTTGCCTGTGTGGGGCAGTTTATGACTGCGCCGATATGAAGGGGGGTGTAGCGGGCTGCTAGGAGGCGGCGTATTAGTTGGACGTCGCGGTCCAAATTTCCTGTCGGGTCATGGATGGTGAAATGTTCCTTGACCATGCCCGGAAGGACTCTAAGGAGAGTATTAAATATATGTTCATCCCGGGTATTCACTTCAGCATCCGGGTATGCGGCGGTGACGAGTCGCCTAGCTTGGACCAGGGTATTGTCCAGGTCCCCGTCATATCTGAGGGCATCTAGTTGCGATACTGCGACAACTTTTCCCAATGATGGGGTGATAGCGTCTACAACAATTTCTGTAAATCTAGCCCATGTGAGGTCTGGGACTATCTTTGGTGCTATGCTAGCTACCGCCTTTCCCAAGTAAGGTAGAGTGACTGCAATTTTCTGATTATCTTCTTCAAAACCAATGTCTAGCAATGGCTTGACCATTTGCAAGTAAGTGGAGATGTTGCATTGTTCTGGGTCAAATTTTGGTAGGGGTACATGTGTTTTGGCTGCCATTTTCACAAAACCTATTCCAGTCCTTTTTTACCGTCCGGGTCAAGAACCACCGCTAGCCACCAGTGTTATGCCACGTATTTGTGGGACAGTTTCTCGCCCTCAAATACGCAGTCTAAAACGGGTCCCTATTCTAGACCGGGAGGTAACTCCTAGGAGCAGGACTGGACATAAAAACAAGGCAGTGGATATCACACATGTATTCTACACATAAGACACAGGACAATAATACATCACAGATATTACAAAGGATTTGCCGGGGAGGGGCAAATGAACACTGGACACATTTGCTGTCGGTCACTTTACCTTCTTGTTTAAGTATGGTACTATTCACCGGACACTCGTGTGACATACAACACACTTATATCTTCGAACACAGGAATGGTTTTGACACAATCTCTAAGACCCGCATAGCACTGGACGGCACTGTATACATGTATTTCTTACTTTACACCTGTGCTTCAGGTAACTGGTGGCCGGGAGTCTATCACAGGTAGGGTCGCCCGTAAAGGTATTTAACAGGGGGGGGGACTGTGGTATTTAGTATCCCCGGGTTGGCCACGTGGCTAAGACAAGGGGCTGATGCAGGTTTAACTGAACATAGGGGAGGGGTAGCGTAAACACCCGCACAAGACACAAAGGTACACAAGGGGGAAGTCTAGGTTACCACTGAGGCTGTCTAGGGCAGCGTGACTCTACCTGCCAATATAGGTCCGGCCTCGTTCTATCTATCGGCACGTCCAATCTTATTCGGGGTTCCTGGTCACTTCACTTGGGGATACACTGTAGGGAATCACTCGTAAGATCCTGTAGATGCACACTAGAACTGAGCTTAAGGGTACACACACATATATATAGATAGTCCACTCACTTGGGCGATACTGATGGCCAGCGTGATTCCTCCGTCAGGAGGGAGCAGGGGCGGAGTGGCGTGCTCCTGGGCAGGGTCCCACACGTGGCTGTGGGGCTAAGGGCTCGGCCCGAAGAGGGCTAGGAGCCGGGCCTGACGTTGGATCTGGGAGCTTTGTCGGGAGACCTCGTTCACCGGCAGGTCGCGCCCTGGTGTGCCGGGTAACTCCTGGGGTGGCAGGGGACCCAGGGAACTGGACCCCGGGGCGGCTGGGCTGCGGCAACGGCTCGAGGGCGGCGGCGCCATCAGGGATGCCCCACGGGAAGCTCGGCCCGGGGGAGTGGTGGAGGGGGCCCAGCGGTGGCTTCGAGGTCTATGGGGGCTCTGGTCTGGCAGCTGGTCACCCGGGTGGAGTCGCAGGGAACCAAGGTCGTGGTTGAGACTCTGCCACGTCTCGGGTGTGGGGCCTTCTCCGACGGCTGGTGCTCCCATAGGAGGAGAGCGGACTATGCCCAGCTCTACTCCAGACCCGACGTGATTCGTGGCCAACGCCTGGTGGGTTACGGGGAGAGCAGTCTCCTGGCGGCTTGTGGCCTGCTCTGTACTGGGCCTGTTCTCCTGGCGGCTTGTGGGCTGCTCTGTACTAGGCCTGTTCTCCTGGCAGCTTGTGGCCTGCTCTGTACTGGGCCACGCGTGACTCGTGGCCAACGCTTGTGCGGCTGTAGGCAGAGCTGCCTTGCGGCTTGTGTCCTGCACTGCACTAGGTCTAGTTCCTTGGCGGCTTGTGGCCTGCACTGTATTTGGCCTGGTGTGACTCGTGGCCAACGCTGAGAGGGCACAAGGAGAGACAGTTTCCTGACGGCTTGTGGCCTGCACTGTATTTGACCTGATCTCCTGGTGGCTTGTGGTCTGCACGGTGTTTGGTCTGGTGTGGCTCGTGGCTGGCGTCGAGAGAGCACAGGGGGAGATGGTTTCCTGGCGGCTTGTGGCCTGCACTGTGTTGGGTCTACTTCCCTGGCGACTCGTGGCCTGCTCTGTGTTCGACCTGGTTACCTGGTGGCTTGTGGCCTGCACTGTGTTGGGCCTATTTCCCTGGCGGCTTATGGCCTGCACTGCGTTAGGCTGGGCGTGGCTCGTGGCTAACGCCAAGGAGGTGAGCTCTGAGACGGCTATGGCCTGTAACAGTGAGTTTTTATCACTAGCAGCTGAGGGACGGACTATGGCCAATCCTGCCTCATGCCCGGTATGGCTTGTGGCTGGTACCGCGGTGCCGCTCATGGGGACGGGCCGACACGCGTCTGTGTCGGGGCCCTGTGGCGGGGAGACAGCTGGGGAACGGACAACGGCCAATTCTGCCCCGTACTCAGTACGAACTCTGTCAGTACCACGGCGCTGTGTGGAGTTGTAAACTCCACCCCTTACCTGCAGAGCTGTGCTCCGGCTGGAGACAAGGTGCCGGCGACTGCTACCTTTCCGGGCCCTCACCTGAGCACAAGAGGGGCGCTGGGAAGTCGAACAGGTAGGTCATTTCTGCTCCCAGCTGTGCTGCGCTGGCGGTAATCTCCCGATGATCTGGGGGGGTTGGGGAGCTGGTGTCATCTGCTCCGCTTGCCGTGTGGTTGGTGGCTCCAACCCCTAACTCCTGTATTTCAGAGGTATCTCGCGGTGGGGCTGGAGAGGGTTGGGGCCGCGTGGGTGGGGGTTTCGTCGGGAACCGGCTCACAACCCCGATTTGTTGCGGGTCGGGGCGAGCGGCGAGTAGGCGGCGTATGAGTTGGATGTCGCGTCCAAATTTCCTGTCGGGTCATGGATGGTAAAATGTTCCTTGACCATGCCCGGGAGGACTCTAAGGAGAGTATTAAAAATATGATCATCCCGGGTATTCACTTTTGCATCCGGGTATGCGGCAGTGACGAGTCGCCTAGCTTGGACCAGGGTATTGTCCAGGTCCCCGTCATATCTGAGAGCATCTAGTTGTGATACTGCGACAACTTTCCCTAATGACCTAATGACGGGATGATAGCGTCTACAACAATTTTTGTAAATCTAGCCTATGTGACGTCTGGGACTATCTTTGGTGCTATGCTAGCTACCGCCTTTCCCAAGTAAGGTAGAGTGACCGCAGTCTTCTGATTATCTTCTTCAAAACCAATATCGAGCAATGACTTGACCATTTGCAAGTAAGTAGAGATGTCGCGTTGTTCTGGGTCAAATTTTGGTAGGGGTACATGTGTTTTGGCTGCCATTTTCACAAAAACTTTTCCAGTCCTTTTTTACCGTCTGGGTCAAGAACCACCGCTAGCCACCAGTGTTATACTACGTATTTGTGGAACGGTTTCTCGCCCTCAAATACGCAGGCTAAAACGGGTCCCTATTCTAGACCGGGAGGTAACTCCTAAGAGTAGGACTGGACACAAAAACAAGGCAGTGAATATCACACATGTATTCTAGACATAAGACACAGAACAATAATACATCACAGATATTATAAAGGATTGGCTGGGGGCAAGTGAACACTGTACACAATTGCTATCTGTCACTTTACCTTCTTGTTCAAGTATGGTACTATTCACCCGACACTCGTGTTACATACAACACATTTATATCTTCGGACACAGGAATGGTTTTGACACAATTTCTAAAACCCGTATAGCACTGGACGGCACTGTATATATGTATATCTTACGTTACACCTGTACTTCAGGTAACTGGCTGCCGGAAGTCTATCACAGGTAGGGTTGCCCGTAAAGATATTTAACAGGGGGAACTGTGGTATTTGGTATGCCCGGGTTAGACACGCTACTGAGACAAGGGCCTGATGCAAGTTTAACTGAACACAGGGGAGGGGGAACATACACACCAGCGCAGGGCACAAAGACACAAAAGGGGCATGTCTAGATTATCACTAAGGCTGTCTAGGGCGGCAGGACTCTACCTTCCAATATAGGTCTGGCCATGTTCTATCTATCGGCACATCCAATCTTATTCGGGGCTCCTGGTCACTTCACTTTGAGGATACACTGTATGGAATCACTCGTAAGATACCTGTAGATGCACACTAAAACTGAGCTTAAGGGTACACACACATATATATAGATAGTGCACTCACTTGGGTGACACTGATGGGCCCAGGGTGATTCCTCCGTCAGGAGGGAAACAGGGGCGGAGTGGCGTGCTCCTTGGCAGGGCCCCACACGTGGCTGTGGGGCTAAGGGCTCGGCCCGAAGAGGGCTAGGAGCTGGGCCTGACGTCGGATCTGGGAGCGTCGTTTGGAGACCTCGCCCACCGGTAGGTCGCGCCCTGGTGTGCGGGGCAACTCCTGGGGCGGCAGGGGACCCAGGGGACTGGAACCCGGGGCGGCTGGGCTGCGACAACTGCTCGAGGGCAGCGGCGCCGTCAAGGACGCCTCACGGGAAGCTCGGGCTGGGGGAGTGGTGGATGGAGCCCGTCATCGGCTGCGAGGTCTGCGGGGGCTCTGGTCCGGCAGCTGGTCACCCTGATGGAGCCGTAGGGAACCTAAGTCCTGGGTAAGACCCTGCCACGTCTCGGGTGTAGGGTCCTCTCCGACTGCTGGTGCTCCCGTAGGAGAGGAGCGGACTATGACCAGCTCTGCTCCTGACCCGATGTGACTCGTGGCCAACGCCTGATGGGTACCGGGGAGGGTAGTTTCCTGGCGGCTTGTGGCCTGCTCTGTACTGGGCCAGGCGTGACTCGTGGCCAACGCCTGCGTGACCATGAGGATAGCTGCCTGGCGGCTTGTGGCCTGCACTGCGCTAGGTCTGGTTTCCTGGCGGCTTGTGGCCTGCACTGTATTTGGCCTGGCGTGACTCGTGGCCAACGCCAAGAGGGCGCAGGGAGAGATAGTTTCCTGGCAGCTTGTGGCCTGCACTGTGTTAGACCTGGTTTCCTGGTGGCTTGTGGCCTGCACTGTGTTGGGCCTGGTTTCCTGGCGGCTTGTGGCCTGCACTGTGTTAGGCCTGGCATGGCTCGTGGCTGACGCCGAGAAGGCACAGGGAGAGATGGTTTCCTGGCGGCTTGTGGCCTGCACTGTGTTGGGCCCACTTTCTTGGCGGCTTGTGGCCTGCACTGTGTTAGGCCTGGCGTGGCTCGCGGCTGACGCCGAGAGGACACAGGGAGAGATGGTTTCCTGGCGGCTTGTGGCCTGCACTGTGTTGGGCCTATTTCCCTGGCGGCTTGTGGCCTGCACTGTGTTAGGCTTGGCGCAGGGGGAGATGGTTTCCTGGCGGCTTGTGGCCTGCACTGTGTTGGGTCTACTTTCCTGGTGGCTTGTGGCCTGCACTGTGTTGGGCCTACTTCTCTGGCGGCTTATGGCCTGCACTGTGTTAGGCTTGGCGTGGCTCATGGTTAACGCCGAGGAGGTGAGCTCTGGGACGGCTATGGCCTGTGCCAATAAGCTTAGGTCACTAGCAGCTGAGGGACGGACTATGGCCGATCCTGCCTCATGCCCAGTACGGCTTGTGGCCGGTACCGTGGTGCCGCTCTTGGGGGAACACCTACAGGAGACGGATGACTGTTGGCCGGTCCTGCCTGACCGACACGCGTCCGTGTCGCGGCCCTGTTGCGGGGAAACAGCTGGGGAACGGACAATGGCCAATTCTGCCCCGTATCCGGTATGACAATTGTCAGTACCGCGGCGCTGTGTGGAGTTGTGAACTCCACCCCTTACCTGCAGAGCTGTGCTCCGGCCGGAGACAAGGTGCCGGCGACTGCTACCTTTCCGGGCCCTCACCTGAGCACAAGAGGTTATCTGGGGGGGCTGGTGGCGTCTGCTCTGCTCGCCGTGTGGTTGGTGGCTCCAACCCCTAACTCCTGTATTTCAATGACAACAGGCCAGAAGCAGTGATATTATTCAGGGCAAGAACGAACAGCTTAGCGTTGAGAGCAGAAAACAGACATAAGGAAGGTAATACAAAATGCCCTATGTGTAATGAAGTCCTGGAAGATCTGGAACACTTTCTACTATTTTGCGAAGGATACAAAGAAGAAAGAAAGATGATCAATAAACTACAGCAACCATATGAGAAAAATAAAGAGAGAATAATAGGAAGACTATTATTTGAATCTGAAAACAGGAAGGAGTTACAAGAAGTAAAAGAATACATGTATGCAGCATGGAAGAAGAAATTGAAAAGCGAACAAGAACCAGCCACAGACTAAAGAAGAAGAAGAAGAGGGGAGCATTACAAAGGCATATCCCTGAAATATCATCGGATTGGATCGGATCGGACGCCATAATCCCGTAAGGGGTTATTTGTTTTACGGGGAGGGGCACTAACCCTCCACCAACCCACTTGTTGATACGTAGGGAGCACGTATGATTTGGTTATATGGTTACCACCCAGTGCAGCAAATGGCTTCCTGGCTCACGGAACCATTTGGCTTGTCAATGAATGTAAAGCCACCTGTAAATGAAAGAAAAGCAATAGGAAGTGACAGGAAGGATGAGAGAAATAGGAGGGCAGGCACAGAAAAAGAATGATAAAGGCTAAGGAAGAAGTAGGCAGCACTACATCAAGTGAATCAGATAATGTCTGTTATGCTGTGTGTTTTAGGGTGCGACTTCTCATCCCTTATACACGGAGCCTGGAACGGGGTTCTCTTTCTAGACCGGGTTGGGCTCTATTAAGGCAATCAGAGGGAACAGGGCATAAAAAGGCAGGGCGACAACATTACACGTATATTACCAACAAATTACAACTCTGACACAACATGAATACACACTTTACAGGAAAATAGTTATAACACACAGAGATAGACAGAACCAGGGGACTTGGGGCAGGAGAGGGCTTTTGCTGGTTGGCAGCCTGCGTCAGGATGCCCCTTGTCGTCAGGACTTCCGGTGGCTGACTGTAGGTCAACCTGTAGAGTCTCGTCCGGGAGTTATCAGAGGGCCGTGCATGAGAGGTTGGGCCCTTCCACAGGAGTACGAGGGGGGAGAGAGAGGGGGCCCGGGCTTAGGGGCTGGGCCTGAACAGGGCCAGGAGGCGTGTTTGCCAACGCTTACTGTGGGGGCGTCGCGTGGGGCTGGAGAAGTCTCGTCCTGGGGTCCTAGGGATGACTCGGCTGCTCCCAGGGCTGCAGTCTCGTTGCTGGGCCTCCATCAGGTCTGGGCTGCGGCAGCTTTGTGTAACAGAGTCCAGACTGGGGTCGCCGGGGATTTAGGGAGAGGGCTAGGATTCCTGATACCAAGGGCCCTTGCAAGGCCTCCTCCAGCTGTTGGTCGAAGGCGAGGACGTCTCTGTGGGGAGAGAGTGTGAGGGCACTTTCTTGTGCCCCTTCTTTTAGTGGAGCGGCAGGGTGGCCGTCTCCTAGGTGCGGCGAGGTGGCCGTCACCTTCCCTCCTTTTATGGAGTTACAGCAAGGGCGGCTAGTGGCCGACTCCTCGCCGTGTGCGGCTAGGTGGCCATCACCCAGTGTGAGTACGTGCGGCAAGGTGACCGTCACTCTTTCTCTTTTTATGGAGTTATAGCGAGGGCAGCAAGGTGGCCGTCTCCACCCCAAACGAGGCAAGGTGGCTGTCTCCTCCCCATACGAGGGTAGGTGGCCGTCACCCAGTATGGCTGAGGGAGGGAAGCAGCAAGTGGGTGGCTAGTGACTGACTCCGGAATGCTGTCTTGGGCTGTAAGAGTAGCCCCACCCTGATCCTGTCGATGGCTGGTATGGCGGAGGTGTAATGCACTGTTACTGCTACCTGCACGGTGGCTAACCTGCGCGCGAGAGGGGCACGCGGAAGAGGTACAGGTGTGCCCATTCTGAGTGAAGTGCACGCCGCTCACTTCCGCTCCCTGGGTATCTCCTCCTTGGGTCGGTGTCTGGCCCAGGTGAGGTTGAGGGGGAGCTTCGTTATTCTGTATTTCACCTACATCCTGCATTTCAAAAATGAATCACTGAAGAGTTACTAAGCAGGATAGGACCGACCATAAGTCGTCTAACTCCTGTAGTCATTCTCCCCAGAGTAGCGCTGCAGTACCAGCCACAAGCCATACTGGGTATGAGGCAGGATCGGCCATAGTCCGTCCCTCTGCTATTAATCCTCTTAGCTCCACGGTACGGGCCATTAGCCACACCAGAGCTACAACTCCCTGTGCCACTACAACATCGGCCACTAGTCACGTCAGGCCAGAGGTAGAGCAGGCCACTAGCCGCCATAAGTTGTCTGACTCCTGTAGTCGTTCCCTCCAGAGTAGCGCTGCAGTACCGGCCACAAGCCGTACTGGGTATGAGGCAGGATCGGCCATAGTCCGTCCCTCTGCTACTAGCCCTCCTAGCTCCACGGTACGGGCCATTAGCCGCATCAGAGCTCCAACCCCCTGTGCCACTACGACGTCGGCCACTAGTCACGTCAGGCCAGAGATAGAGCAGGCCACTAGCTGCCCTGGAGCTGCAGTCCCCTATGCCACTACAACGTCGGCCTCTATTCACGTCAGGCCAGAGGTGGAGCAGGCCACTAGCCACACTGAAGCTGTTGTCCCCTGTACCACTAAGACGTCGGCCACTAGTCACGTCAGGCCGGAGGTAAAGCAGGCCACAGTCTGCTTCTCTCCCACAGGAGATCCTGCAGCCAGAGAGGACCCTTCCCCCGAGCCATGGCAAGGCCTCACCCGAGGCCTTGGTTCCCTTCAACTCCACCAGTGTGAACAGCGGCCGAAGCGGAGTCCAGTCCCAGCAGACCCAGCAGCTGACGTCAGGCCCTGTCCACTACTCCCCTGGCCTGAGGTTCCCATGTGACAACCCTGACGGCGCCGCCACCCTCCAGCCATCGCCGCAGTCCAGCCGCCCCGGGTTCCAGTACCCTGGGTCCTCAGTCACCCCGAGAGTTTTATTTTTTATTTTTATGTGTCCGACTCTGGGCATAGGCTTCACAGCCTGCTATCAAGGCCCAGTCGTCCTCCTACAATCTACATGTCACCACTTCGGCGCTTAACACCCACTGTCCATATTGAATACATGCTAGGGCTGTCTCATACAGGACTGGTGTATTGGTATTAGCGGGGTCATTTTTACGACATGTCGGCGGGTCTTCTGGTAGATCAGTAAAGCCTGATTTAATGAAATTCAAATCCTTAAACTGTTCCCTGCACCAGCGAGGATTCGAACATGGATCCCACGGGACCGCAAGCCAACTCTCTACCGATCGAGCTACCGCCTCCCCTAACACCAGGGCATGACTTACCTGTGGGCGAAACCTCTCCAAGTCTCTCCCAGACTCGACATCAGGCCCATCTCCTGGCTCTCTTTGGGCCAAACCCTTGATCCCACGACTACGTGTGGGGCCCTGCCCAGGGGTGCGCCACTCTGTCCTTCCTCCGGACCGAGGAATCAACCCGCGGCCTACCAGTGATCATGAAATGAGTGGACTTTACCTATGTGTGTGCCTTCTAGACCCAGATATATGTGTGCATTAGCTTATACCATGCGAGTGATCCCTTATAGTATATTCTAGTGATAAAGTGACCAGGATCCCAGAGTGTACGATTGGATGAGCGCAATAGTAACTTTGTCCTAATCTATATCCTGAGTGGAGTCCCGTGCATCCCCCAGTTAATGAAACGCCAGTGACCAACAGAACAATAATAATATGTCGATCGTGCCATTCCCTTGTTTGTTAAAACTCTCCCTCCCTAGTGTACAGGCACGTGAGTGAAACACTGCAGTGACTAACGGAAGGAAAGGACATTATTCCAATCGTGCCTTCCCCTTGTGTATTAAACCTCCACCCACCCCAGTGTCCAGACACATTAGTTATGGTATGTCTAGCCATCTCCAAATGTCTCGCTAGAATACCGCAGTCCTCACCCTTCAGTGATCACTGAGCGGCAGACTCTATTCGAGAGAGACTTACAGCCAGGTGAGTGTCAATGACACAGGTGTTAACGTAATTCATGTATTGGTGCCGTCCAGTGCTATACGAGATTGGGAAATTGTAGTAAATTCATTCTTGTTTCCTGAGTCATAAGTGTATTTTATGTGCCATAAGTGCTGGGTAAATATTACCATACTTTCTACAAGCCGGTATAGCGACAGATTTCCAGTCAAGTAAAACCTTGTGTTAAGTTGTTAACCCACCCCAGCCAACCCAGCATCTAGTGTATTTGTTGATGTACAGTATTATTGTCTCTGGGAAGATAGTAATACATGTCTGTAACAGTCACTGCCTTGTTTTTGTGTCCAGACCTTTTGCTTAGAATTACCGACCTGGTCTAAAACAGAGACCCGCTGTAGCCTGAGTATTTGAGGGCGAGACACCGACCCGCAAATACATAGCATAACAGTAACTAAGAAT
>JAGKTI010037137.1:0-10949 GCA_018397915.1 Birgus latro
TATATATATATAAACAAAAAAATTGACGGACGACCTTTCATCACGTTTCCGATGCCCTATATTTATTCATTAACCATCTACGTGCGTCTGGGAACCTGAGTGATTTTAACGGCTAACGCATATTGACTGTATTCTTGCTAGCATCAGTTACCTTTTTTCATCTTAACGAAATCCCGATCAGGTAGGAGGGGAAAGCCAGTGAATGTAATATTTTCAACATTCTACGCAAACAGCGGGACAGGATGTAGATAACAGTGAAGAAAAGTCACTAAGTATGATGGGTACAGGGTGATGCCGGAAGAGGGATGATAGGATGTGGAAAAAAGGCAGCACAGATGTGGAGTGGGAAAAATGAATTATGGAAAGTGCAGAGAACATGAAACTGAACTAAAATTAAAGCAACAACATGCTAACAGAACAGGAAATATTAGGCTTCCTTACCTCATTCTCCCCGCCAGAACGAAGCCTGCATCACATTCACTTCAGTAACGCACACACACGCAATTTGAAACAAAGCAATGGCCGAAACGACGCACAACAACGCGCATCACCATCTTGTCACGCGGTTTCACACGCACCACCCGCGCGGCACATCGCAGACTGCCTCCCTGTTGCCCCCACAGCACAGGAGCCTACCACTTTTGGCGAATGATAATATTGGCATTTCAGAATAATCATCTAAAGTCATGTTATGTCTTGGCATTTTGATAATAAAACACCTAATATCACATACAATAAGTATTTGTTTACTAAGAGTTTAGAGATACCAATATTCAAATGCCAATCTGAGACATCCCCAACGAGAGACTGTCCCTAAGGTGAAACTAGCTGTCTCAGTCCAGGCACAGTACGACGAGGCGAATTTTTCGTCAACATGCCAATGGAGCCGTGAAAAATACTATTTCTACACCGTTTATACTTTAACTTCGCCTATAATTGCCGTCTCTCCAGCTTGAATATTGAGTTATACAAGATATTAACGCTAGACTATGAAGCTAGACACGAGGTAGTGATTTGGAAAGATGTAGCGCAGTAGTAATGTCATTTTCTGCCTCTGACATGTGTGATAGAAAAGGGGCGAAAATCTTGACCAAGCAAGACTAAAAGCAGCATAGCAACCATTAAAATATATATAGGAGTTATTTTCTAGCACACACCTGTAGGAGGGAGATGGGACTCTTGTAAGCACTTTTCGCTATGAATAAAGGGCGTGATAAGGAAACACATGGAAGAGCTTTAAGTTATTTGCCTTTCGTCTCGGACCGTACAGAACACATCTAAGGGAATGTATAATTGACCAAAGTATTTGTAGAATTCTATGATAAACATTATGACACCATCGATGGCTTCTGAAACATGATCGAGATCTTATGTCATCCTGTTTTTCTTGGAGTTCGTCAGAAATCGACAGTGGTTTAGTGTAGGGAGGAATTATCTGCATTCATTCATGTTTCTGATATTAATGTCTAATATATGGAGGAATATCTGTGAGAAGCTATGTATTTTCAGTAGTATCAATATATACGACCGTAACCAGTATCCTAAAGCTGACTTTGCTACGTATCATCATTCCTTTAACGTCAGCGTGAAGGGTGACATAAATTGACTCTGTGATATCTCCAAGGTGAATGATGTACTCATTTGAAAATGTAACGATATCAACTGAATGAGCCAATACGCTGCGTGAGACTGTCAAACCTCACAACTACATGGGTTCAAGGCATCTCTAATGTGTTTCCAACCTCTGTTTATATTATTATTTGGCAACCCAGCCGCTGGGGTTGAAGCAGAGTAATTTAGAGTTATAGATATATCCATTTATTACCAAACCGACAATTTTAAGACAGTTGTGACAATGTGTGTGTGTGTGTGTGTGTGTGTGTGTGTGTGCTTTGATGGAAATTATATTCACCAAATTTGCGCTATTGCAGTGACAACGGCAGCAAATGCAAATGCCTCTAAAGCCTACCAACCGAACCGAACCATTATGGAACGCATAGCTCAGTACACAACCATCTGGCCCTATGCCGGATACTTTTTCTGGTCCATTGTACAGCTACCCCCCCACCACCACCACCATTCCGCGTTTACAGGCAAGAAAGTTACAAGCAGTCAGGCAGCGTTGTGTATGTTTACTTTCAACTGGACGGGCCTCCTAATGGACATATTATGGATTGTAGGTAATCAAAATAAGTAAATAAATCAGTACTGAATAGTTTTTGTATGTACAGATATTGCTCGAACGAAGTCTTCATGTAAATGCGCAACTATTGGTGGAGAGATGGTGGGAACTGAGCATTCTCTCCAAAGATAAGTTCTGTATAGTAGGGAACGTCGCGTAAATAGGGGTAGGGAACTGTTCATGCTCTCCGGTGATAGGCTAGGTGTAGTCCGAAATTATACATAAATATAAAGAACGAGCACTTTCATGTGTGTCCGTCTAACTCGTTCAATCCACCTGACACTACGAATCAGACACATGATGCTCTTGAAGAGGGATGCCTTTATGTGTGGCTCAATGGCCTGGCTACGCAAACATCCCTCAGCTACTTCTGTATATCCCGAAAGGAGGATGTTTGACCGCAAGAGAACAGCTCCAAGCCTGTCCATCGGATTTACATTTTAGATTAACCTTAAGGTCACTGCAACACCAAGGTCACATCTCGGAATGCACTTATTTTTTGCTTGAACTAGCGGTTTTTTGGCACATCAGACAAGCATAATCATACGCAAAAGCATACGGTACAGTAATTAACCGTGGTCAGATATACGTGTACAGATAATCGTGTACAGATATACGAAGACAAGTGCATAGCCTACACAGGTGGTGAAGTTCCAGCTAACACCAGACGGAGCTACGTTGGCTCAGTGGTTAGCGTACTCCTCTCCTAATGCTTGAATCCTAAGTCCATAATTCGAACCCAAGGAAAGATGGACATTTGAAAAGGGTGTTGGTAGTATGTCCCTACATAAGGTCGCCAATATTCGCACCCTGACTCCTCTACCATGATAAAAAAAAAAAAAAGGGTCGTATTCTTAGTAGCTTTGGAGATTTTGTACCACTTCTTCCTGAGCGATTTATTCTACACATTATATCTCGGTATTCTCTTGTGAACGAACATTACTTAACGTACTGATTCCTTTAAATGCTGCTGTTTACTTAGGTGTGCAGTTGCTGAAGAAGTCCTTGTAGGCTACTGTTCCGCAAAGACTTGGTTAAATTGCACAAGGATTGAGCGTCATATGTAATGGTGATATCATTGATCACAGATTTTCAGTAATGACTTTTTGAATACTGGGACATGCATTTTACTTTCTAAATTTAAGTCTACCATTCAATGCGATCCCAAACTGGGCATAGGTATTGTACAACTTATTTAGTTACCCTCTATAGTTACCCCTCTACATTAATGTTTTCTTTTATCACGATATACATAGAAAATCATGTTTAGATGGTTCTCTAAAATAAAATGGCAAGGCAACACTAAAACTCAACACGATAGCCATTACCAACTTTACTCCTTCTGTTCATATTTATACTGACGGATCGTCCTCACTAATCGCTAATCGGGACAGCTTGTTGTGATCATACAATCTGATTCACCCGTCTTCACCTCCACCGTCTCAGCAACTGGGCCAGTAATAACCGTAACTAATTGTCTGCTCTTGTCTTTGCCCTGGCTTCTTTCTTTCTGGAAGTCCTTCAGGCCTAATCATCACCGATTCCTAAGCAGCCCTCGCTCTCCATCGCAATCCTACCTCCCCTCTTCTTCTCTCTTCTTCCTCTACTCCCGTTTCCAGCGGGGCCACACCCTCAATTTGCGGCTTTCTTTTGTCTGGATTCAAGTCCATGCTGGCCACATCGGCATGACCACGTTAACCTCCTTTCCATAGGCGCTTATAACAAACACTTCCCTGTCATCCCCTTCCTGTGTCCAAGGCAGCTGTCTAGTGAATCCTTCGGGAGAGAGGCAGAGAGGATTTGACCTTCATCCTGAAAGCGTCATCAGGCACCATTATATGAGCTATGGCAAGCATCCCACCCTGACCTGCTGCTGTGGTCTGGAAGGCGCTTGTACTGATCTGGGCTATCGCTCCTTGGGTGAAGTCACTAAATGGCCGACGGTTACCATGCTCTGTAAGCTCTGTGTCGCTTCCATGCCTGACCTACTCTCCCATCACGTCGCTATCTGCCCTGCCACAGCCCTTTTAAGGACCCTTGGTTTGTTGCTTACTAGTTCATGATATAAAATCATCACTCATCCTGACGTTTTGGAAGACATTCTCATAATGTATTCTATTTCCATAGCCTCTGATTCCATAGCACGGATAATTCTCTGTGTTACGATTATCCCTGAGTCGTCATGGTATCCGGCCTGAGCATGTTTCCGGCTCAGAGAGGATGGACACCCATGCCTGCATTGTCCAGGGTCACCCCTGGACAAAGCGTAACAGTACCACCAAATAGGTGTAAGTGGGTCGTTACTATTGTCCCGGGAGGTACTACCATGGGAGTGACGTAGGGATTAAGCCCCGTACCTAGCTTTGCACAACAGACCCAGGCGGGAAACTGAACTATATTTTCCACCAAGTAGTCAACGTTCGGGAGGAGACTACTACTAATACAAATTCCCTTCACCTCACCATACTGAGGAACCCTATTCCGACCCAGGGGAGACTGTCTGCCACAGGAAAGTGGCTGCTTGTTTGTGGTCGATACATGGACTTTTCTTCATATCATCCTGACTCAGTAACTAGGTTCTATTTGTCTTGCTCCACTGTGTTTGTCATGACTGTTTAGTCTCTATCATATTTTTTATTATATTTTCCATCAGTCGTCTCACCATCATAATTACTTCTTTTCTTTTCAAGTAATGAGTAATTATGTCATATACCGTATGTGCCAATGCATCTAATTTGTCTCTGTTATACTCATTCTTGTTTGACCTTCAGTGATAACGCTCCCTGTATAAATAGATAGATAGATGGATGGATGGATACAGATAGACAGACAGATAGATAGATATAGATTGATGGATATGGATATAGACAGACAGCCAGATACACAGACAGACAGAAGGACACAGACAGAGGAAGCTACAGATCTCAAGGATTACTGAAAGAATATAGTGTCCACAAAATATCTTAACAACCTTTAGGGAAATATTTATCTTAAGGTCTTTAGTAAGTTTATGATATCAAGCAGCTGGAAATCCAATCAACTACCTATTATTGTGCAAGAGGATGGAGCACTGCCTCACTGAAGACTGGCTATTCGAGAGTTCCCAAACAAAACAGACTCTTACCGGTGGACTGGATAGGATGACTCAACTGCTTCGTGCTGCTGATGTACTAAATACTGTAAGAAAGAAAAAAATAGTGATATTTTCTCGTTAATATGCAGCAAACTGTATGAAATTATCTTATCTTTCCCCCTCTCAGGTTGTACTGATAATTTGCCAGTGTGTCAAAAACTTTCCACTGAATATTCTCACTCCAAGAAGACATAGACTATTGTGTTAGATCTACCCTATGTCGAGCACGGAGATCCAAAACGAAGCTCATTTAAGGCCTGGACCAATGGAGAAGGAATCCCCTTATGCATCTTCTTGCCCTCCTGTTTCCGATAGCATACAGAGTCGTTTGTACTCGTAACATACAGTAACTCCTGGGTACCAATACAAAGGGCAGAGGTTACACTCCCCAATCTTACTGCCACATGCTTGGTACACTGGCGCTGCCCTCTCTCTCTCTCTCTCTCTCTCTCATTAGGGGAATCATCTTAATAAAGTCATAAAAAGTTGAATATCCTTTAATATCTCCACAGAACAGCATAATTCTACGTAAATATAAATATCTGTACAGTATATGTATAATACCACTATATTGCAAAATATTCAGGAACGATACAGGCTACGCTGAAAGCTATGAATTGCTCCATAACCTGGCACTTATGACCAAACTTCGAGGTGAATAATGGTAAAGGAGAGTGTTTTGTTTATCTGGAGTGTTCTTTGTTTATCTGGAGTGTTCTTTGTTTATCTGTAGTGTTCTTTGTTTATCTGGAGTGTTCTTTGTTTATCTGGAGTGTTCTTTGTTAATTTGGAGTGTTCTTTGTTTATTTAATTATCTTTTTTAAGTCTTAGAATGTATGTTGACAAGAAGGTGATTATCCACTTGCTAGTTCTGGTTCCTTGTGAGACCGTATTTTTACAAAGAGACTTCGTAAAAACGCCTCGGCAATTGTTTTCAATACTGTGTACCTTAATATTCACTTGTAATAATGTATTCTTACCAAAGATAAATATCCAGTAATAACATACAAAGAGATGTTAAAGTGTAATATGCAAAATAAATCGCTAATGAAGAGGCGTTAAGAAATCTCCAAAGCCTAGGGGATAAACTTGAAAATATGTTAACAAGTAATTTCCTCTGTGTCGCAAAGTGACTAATAAATTGTAAGATATTTACAGTTCACACTACATTAATATAGAGTGATAATTAATTTTGGTCAGATTTATTTTACCATATATCCCTTCACCAGCATCTACGATTTTTACTTAACTTGTGTCAATATAATATATTTTGTGCACCAGCCTCTACAGTCTTCTCTTAATTTACGGAAGTTTCCCTTAAAACAGTATTAGAAAATATAATTGGTCGCTTTAGCCTTCGTATACACCATTCACTTGGCTGGTTTCAGTATGCTATCTCGCCATTATATCAGACTTCATCTTTTTCATCAGACTGCGCATCACCTTCGCCCTCTCCATCTGGTTGCAATGCTCACACCATTGCCGGACCATGATGTAAGCGGGGCCTTGAAACTGACTACCGGTGAATTTAACCTCTAGTTTGTTTTCATACGCGCGTTCGTGGATCTTGAGGTGATCCACGAGTAGCAAGTATAACCCCAGCTCCCAGAACATATTGTAGATGCAGCAGGAGGCGAAGAATATGATAAAATAGAAACTGTACACAAGGATATTCGCCACGATGATCGGCATGAAGCGGACGAGAAATCTCCGAATGTAACTGGTGATGCCGAGTTCTTCTTGTATGTGCTGTACATATGGTTTCAGGGATAACTGCCCGTAAAGAAACTCCTCCCAGATGTTAATATGGACTGTTCTTGGGTCCTTTGGTGGGTTCTCGTTGTGATTTGGAGGCAGGCTGGCTAGTGGGACTCGAAACATTTCTCTGTGTTCACTAGGTTTCTTCAGAGTCATTCCTAGTGACGGGTGAACGGGTTCGGCAAGTTTAACAACACGCTTAACTTCCACTCCTTCCCTGAGATAAACACAGGTCTGCAGCTGCGGGAAAAGGGGAGTACTGAAGTCTTTTCTGAACACCATCTTGTCCTGTTTCAGCCTCAATCTCCCAAGCTTCAGTGCGTCGTGGATTCTGAAGCCACGAAACCGCTGCTGCTCCTGTACCAGTGAGTAAGGTGGTGTCCAGTCTGCGTTGCCCGTTCTTGTGATCCTCCTCTTTCGTGGTTTCTCCGGTAGCTTCCTAAGAGCGTAGACATTCGCTCCCACCATTTCCCCGTTCTCGTCGTTCCTCCCGTCCTCGTTGTTCCTCCTCCTGTAATCGCCGTTCCTCCCGATCTCGTCGTCCCTGCCGTCATCGTTCCGCCTCGGGTTCTCCCAAACATGGCCCACAGGGAACCCCTCACCGTCAACATAGGGGTTTTCCGGAGGCATCTGACGCATCGTACTGGACTGGGTAAGTGTGGAGTCTGATGATTCTCGCCACTGAAAGGAGAAAAGAAACGTGTTAACAGAGGTACGTTAATGAGCTGAATAAAGCCCTCCAGAGGTATCCATAATAACAATAATAATAACAATAATAATAATAATAATAATAATAATAATCTTAGCAATAAATCACAAAGAAGGAATCAAAAGTCGAATAATGCTACGCGTATACAACATGTCTTATGGCTTGTTAATGTATGGACGACTTTTGATCAGTAGTTCCACTCCAGAGACAAATATTTAACCTTAACTGTATCCGAACTTACTACGGGACGCTACAGTCGTATCCAAAACCCCTCCGCCTCCCATTTCCATCTTATATACCTGATTTCATTGCCTTTTGAACATGACGTAGTTGACTGAGGTGCGTCTTATCGTTTCGTATATGGATGGTTATTTATTCTTGTCCACTGCGTCTCACTCAGGTATCTATTCATCCAGCAAGGTCGGAAAAGACAGGGAAGGTGAGGGAACTTTTTTTTATTTGATTATAGACAGCAGGAAGGATACTTATTTTTTTCCTTTGTTCTTTTTATTTTTTGAATAGGACGTCACTCAGATTCCCATGGTTCCAGGTTAATTATGCGTCAGTTTAACCCACGTATAACACCACTGTTGTTCATCAATCGTATAAATATAAATTATGCTCTCTCTCTCTCTCTCATTATGGGAATCTGTCTGCTTTATATAACTAGCTTACCCACATTACTATCAGCTTCACGTGACAGGCGCACAGTAAGTTTACCCCGCAGATAAGTAACAACTTTTTCCCAACGCAACGAGGCGGCGACGATAAGCAGTAACACTCATCATGACCTGATTCTTCTGCCAAAAAATTGATGATTTTTTTCCTCAAGTCACGTGTGCAGATACAGAGATAGCATCAAGAGTCATGCTGATTGTCCTGTTCTCTCTCTCTCCATGAACATTGAAAATTAGTATCGTGAATTCATAGCAGACAAGACTGACGACAATGATTCGTGGACAGAAATATCGCATAGCCCACAGAAAAACACTAAAAAGAAAAAGAAATGCAAGAATCGTAATATCAGTAAAGCAAAAAGTCGACTGAAAAAAAAATTAAAAAGCCAAAATCTCTAAAATAACACTTGAACATGGTATAAATCTCCAAAAAAATAGCCAAAAGAAAAGTTGCTAAAGTCGCTAAGATTCCGCTAAGGCTAAAAAAAAAAAAAAAAGTCGCTAGATTTCTTGTAAACAGACATTGAAAACAGTGTCTCATTGGTGCTGCATATCTCCAAAATCTAGCTAAATAAATAAATAAATAAATGAAAATAGTCAACCCTGCAGATAAAACGGGGTGATATAACTAACCGTATCGCCAGCCTCTTCTCACTGCTCCCAGTTCCACCCTTCCTCCTTGGTTTTTATTCCCTGCTCTCTCTCTCTCTCTCTCTCTCTCTCTCTCTCTGTTACTGTGTTCTCCCTACTCTTAGCCCCATAAATCAGAGGCTATTATTATTATTATTATTAGTAGTAGTAGTAGTTGTGCTGTTCTTGTTGCCGTTATTGTTGCTGTTGTAGCCCGAGGTTCATCTGCAACATGAACCCGGTGAACTGCAGGCTTAGGCTGATTTTCTCCTTCATTCCACCATCCTCCTTTCAGAGGCTAAAGAAGTACAGTAGTTGAGGGGCTGTTGTATAATCAAGCAGTTGAGTGACCTGGTTATATCTGTGCCACCCCACGAAGGCACCAGCACCTTATCAAAACAGAACCTCAGTAGAACCCCAGGCAATGAAAACATACCGAGGCTCATGTAACATTTGGAAATAGGATCTTCCAGCAATTAAAAAAAAAAAAAATACATATTCACACGCTCCTATGGCAATCCCAGCTAAATTTAATCATCTGGTGTAAGCTATAATGGAATAATACAGTTTTCCCTTCATGTGAGGTTACTCCCACACGTGGAATCCAAACAATACCTCAAGATAGACCAAGAAATCCAAACATACAAGCCACAATAAGCCAGACCCCTCCAACAGACTCCAACAGACAGACAGGGACAGATTGCAGATCCCAGAAAGCATGGAAACAGACGGATGGACAAGTCGAAACACAGAAGCAGCAATAAACCGAGGCCTTTAGCAGACAGGCAGACAGACAGGTAGAGTGACGGGCAGACAGGAACAGACAGATACAGACAGCTAGACAGAGAACCCTAACCATACAAAGAACAATAAACCGGATTGACAGAGAGGCACACCCAAAAGAACACAGGCGGAAATATAACAGAGGTTTCCAGTGGTCAGAGTAACAGTAAACAGAAAGATAGGTAGACAGGATAGAAAACAGGCAGACAGATAATCCCTGTAGCATTGGCCATGGCTGCTCAGAATCAACATAGAATCCCGAGAAAAAAGGAGACATAACCCAAGCACAGAATCAACCATAACCAGATAAAAAAAAAAAGAGAGGAAGATTGACACTCCAATTACAAAGCCAACAATTTAACTAGAAAACAGACAGACACAGGCAGACAACGCCAAGATATAAATGCTACAATAAACAGGGGCTATCAGATAAGGGAACAGATAGCCAGTCCAAGGCAATGATCAGAGATATCCCTCCAACAAACAGGCAGACGTGCAGACAGGCAGAGAAGCATAGAGAGAGACCGGCAGAGAACTCCTTAAATCCTTGCTTGTGATTCCGTTCAACTTCATGGCAAAATTATCAGCCAAACACACAAACAGTATCAAAACAGGTCCTCAACAAAAACAAACAACTCCAAGCACACAAGCAAATATCAGACAGAGAGAGAGAGGGAGAGAGAGAGAGATGGGGAGGGAGTGGAGAGAGGGGAGGGAGACGGGGAGGGAGGGACAGTAAGAGAGAGGGGGAGGGAGGGACAGTAAGAGAGAGGGGGCGGCAGATAACCACTCAGGTATCTCAGTACACGAGCAGCAATTCAGCAACCTGCGTCAGCCAGCAGACAGACGGACAGACAGACACTAGCCTTGCCCATGACTCTGCTCAATGTCATAACAATTCGCCGTGACGCAACATCCTTCTTACCGCCACCTCTCCGTCCCTCCACACACACACACACACACACACACACACACACACACACACACGCCACTGACAGTGTGCTCTGTTTGGGCTATGTAGCACAAAGACCTGCGTATTTCCTTGCGCAGTTGACGCAGTATTTTATCATACTTGTT